>ML819335.1:19860-47721 GCA_009831015.1 Picea engelmannii
CAGTTGGGGAGAACAAGGATATGGAATTCTGATTCAAACTGGAGCAGAATTGGTGTTTTGTTATAGCTTTCCGCTTTTCAATATATCAACACTTTGTTCTATGTTTTGTATATCAGCTGGTTGATGGTTTAGTATTGCGTTAGTTATCTGAATCACATACAAATGATATAATCTTATTGCTGTTATCTATATCTTGTTTCTTCCTAAATCAATAAAAGGCATAACAATTATCAATTCTTGTTAGTGAATGATAGCTTTGTCTTCTTCATAATTTGAATTGTAATATATAAGTTTGATGCACAATAGGTTTCCCCTTTTGCAAGAATTTATAATCAAAAAATTGTTATGATAATATTTTTATGTCTTGTTTGTCCTGTAATAATACTTCAAGAAGCATTATAGCTGATCGTTTTCGAGAAGCTTAAGGGCTTAACTGGTGTGAGTTTCCCTCCTCCAATCAGCTTAGAAGTCGTCTCGCGCAGGACAGACTTGGAGCGTTTCCAGGTCAATTAGTATTTAGTTTGATGCTTTTATTAAGTAGTTTAATATAGATATAATTTTGATTTGTTTTAATTTCAGTTAGTTTACCTTTTTATTCATAAATTATAAAATCAAAAAGAGTTACCTTCGCTGTCTTGGGGCAGCAAGAAATATAGTTTCACAGGTTTATTCAAATCTGTAAATTGTATGTAATGTATATTTGTGAATAAACTGTAATTAACTTGATAATTAGATAGTTGATTTGAGTTATTATAAGAATAATTAGTAGTTTGTAGATAGAATAGTTAGCATAGTTTATAGTTTAGTATATTAGTTCCTTTATTTGTTTTATTAGTTTCTAGTTTCCTTAGTTTAAATCTCTTAGCTCAAATCAACTTCTCTCTTTGGTTCCCTTAGGAGACCTTAGAGCGGCCAATGGAGCCATTAAACTCGTCAGGGTGGTCCATTCCAAACGACTTGGGTTATTTAGACAACCCCGGACCAGTTCCACTCTCCCAGTTGACGGATGGACTGTTTCGCCCGTCAACAGAATCCAAACTATGTACCAAAATATACCTCAAGCATGTACCATATCCTCTATGAATCATGTAACATAATACATGCCTCAAATATATGCCAATATCACAAAGATGTGCCTCTAATAATGAACCATAACATCCACAAATCAAGTACCAAGGATATGTATCAAGCATGTATAATTATCACCAAGACATGAACCTCAACCAAATTCAACCATGAGCCAAAATACCTCCAAGGCATCCCTCAAGAATGTGCCAAACCATCCATGATACAAGCCTCAAAAAATATACAAAATACATGCCTCAAGCATGCATCATAACATCACCAATGTATAACCCTCAAAACATGCTTATAGACATACCTTTAATCCTGTAGCAGACCCGGTGAATCAGATTATAGACCTACAAACCTTCCTCATCCTAAACAACTTGGTACAAGCATCTCTCTCAAATTTACCTCAGCCTCGCTGGTTAGAGGCCATTCAACTGGAGGGGCATCATGGGATGAGTGTCGTACAACCCATGGGGGTGCCTCGTGGGACACCTGCAGCCTGAACCGTGGGGCCCAACTAAATTAGGGTTTTCTCATAAAAACACTTCACACACCTACATGTTGGAAATACTAAGACAACTGAGAGGGGGGGGTGAATCAGTTGTTATTGTTCTTAAACAATGTTATGCCTATTAAAATTTTATTATCCTTCTTCAAGTGAACATCAATATTATGCAAGTCAAGAACAACATAAATAATAAACATCAATCACACACATGATATACACAGAGACAAATATTCATGAGGAAACCCATAAAGGGAGAAAACCTCTTCTTCTTGGAATGATAGGCAGTCTTTTAAGTTCTGTACATCATCTTTCTTTGAGAACCAACTCAAAATGAGGCTACAACCTCTTATTTAGAAATATGCAACTTGTTGAGAGCACCAACTCTCTAGTTTCTCTAGCACTCACTAGAAGGAAACACCAACACCCTGAGTGTTCCAACACCAACTAGATGGAAGCACCAACTTCCAGTCACACAGGCACCAACCTGTATAACATAGAACAATGGTTCTCCCTTGCACCACCCTACCACCCTGGTTTTTCTGGATGAAACTAGATGGAAGTGAAAACTCCTTGTGTTCAAGCACGCACTTGAAACTCCAAGGACAACAGTCATCCCTAGCACCACCCTACCACCATGTTTTATAAAACTTTTCTTGAATAAAACTTTACAATAATACAAACATTTCAATGTTTACCAGTTCTTCTTTGTTCTACAATTCTGGTCTGGTTCTGTCTGTTCATGCTCAGCTCCACTTGTTGTTTCTTTCCATCTTCTCTTCCTCTGTTCTTCTCATGCTCTTAGGTTCTCATACAGTCTGTTTCTTTCACCATTTCTTCTCTGTCCAACTTGTGTTCTTCATCTCTGCATCATTCACACTCTGTTCATGCTCTCTACTTGATTACATACAGTTCAACTTGTTTTACTGAGAAACAACAAAATTCCTCTGTCTCGGCATCTTTCTTTTATTCATTCTCTCATCATCCATTACACTCTACATCTCCAATGCTCAATGTCGGGAATCTCAGAACGTTCAAGAGCCATGATTCCAACGCTCAGGAACAATTATTCAGCCGCTCAGGAACAATTATTCAATTAGTGTAACTGAATCACAACTGATCAAGAAATCACGAGATGAAACATCAACCCTTCGATCAGATTCAGTTTGATCATCATTGTTGGATTATACTCTGAGGTGGATCCTAGCAGCGTTAGATCCTTCCCCTATCTTCCGCTAATGTGACCATGGGCGTTGTTATCATGTGACCATGCGATTGTGGGAATGCCCATGAAAAATTAAGATACAAACATGTTCTGGCCCCATAGTGTGAAGGGACCGTCGATCTCATGATCTTGACGGTGCTCCTGAACTGATGGTTTAGATCTATCCACTCAAGTTTGCGGATCAGATCTACCCTTCCTAAATCAATGGCTGAGATTTACTTCGTGATCCGGGCTCTGGGAGTTTCAAATATCAGACTTCTCTTTTCCCATACACCAAACTTTTAGAGTTGAAAATCCATTGACGCGTGTGCCTCTCAGATCAATGATCCTCATTCACTTTGGGAATTTGACCTTTCAACCAGATCAATGGTTCTGCGGTCCCTTTCTCGATCAACAATTTATTTCATGGAAACAAATCAATGGTCAAATTTGATCCTTACACTCATCCTTTCATTGTTCAATTCGATGGCTAGGAATTAATCAAACATTGAGATGGACAGCTATCAGAACTTCGCCCTTCAGAACTTTGAGATTTCAAATTTTCAAACTTACACTATCCTTCCATTGTACTATGATCAACGGTTGCGAATACACCCGAAGTGATATTTCATATCAGACCCTTGCTGACGTGGTCTGCCACATGTCATTGCTGAGGTGGTCTGCTGACGTGGGTGAGACGTGTAGGCATAGTAGTGGAGTGTGGAGGAAGAGAGCGATAGTGGAGTGTGACGTGTAGCAAGTACTGGAGTGTGACGTCGGAGCGCAGAGGTGGTATGTATCAGTCGTTTGATGGTTTACTCGGAGGGGGGGTTAGGCGGTAAGTGGTAATGAGCGAGGGGGGTCCGAGTTAACAAGAAGGTGACACATATGAGGGTGCCACATGGAAAATACCACCAACTCGAACCCCCCCAGTTAAAGACAGAAAGGTCGGGGGGTTTCGATATGACCTATCGACCATAGATCTGAGAGCCCGATTATCATCCATTGATATTAGCGTTCCCTTCTTCTAAATTGTCCTGTCCTTCCACTTTAGAATGATTTGATGGCTAAAATTTACTTTGGATGATACGATGGTCGAGGATTTATTTTGGCTCTTTATACTTCGAGGATTTCAAATCTCAAACTGACGCTCTGGATCAGATGGACCAGATCCACTTCGGATGATCTGATGCTTGAGATATTCTTTAGACGATCTGACGGTTGTGATCTTCTTTGGATGATCCGACGGTTGACAATTTATTTCGGCTCTCTGGCTCTCTGGGCTTCAGCTATTTCAAATCTCAAACTGAAACTTCTCGAAGTGATTTCTCCAGAGCGTAACCTCCTCACATATTTAGACCCAAAACAAATGTCGTTCATTGATCAGGATATTAGATCAACGAATCGATTTGTCTGTGATGTAACTTTTCCTTAGATTAAATCCAACAACTCTCCATCTTTGCTTATCCTATCCTCCCATTTATTTCGATCCCACGACTGACGGAAATTTGGGTGATCGATATCTCATATCTCATCCCTTGCTTATCCTGTCCTTCCATTAATTCAATACGACAGTTGTTGGTCCTCTGGATCGGTGATCCAATGGCCGATGTCGCTCTTCCTCCTGAGCTTCTGATCTCTCCGACTTAGAAGGTTTTCTAAGTTTCCATGGGTCTCGACCTTTGCTCCTCTTGTGAGTCTGTCTCTTGGACCTCATCTGCACTTTTGGACCGCTATCTCTTATGAGATTTCTCGTCTTCTGCACTCTCGAGGTTTGGTGCACTGTTGTTCTTGCCATCAATGACAAGCACATGCTTCCTGTAAAACATGCCAACACTGCAATTCCAAAAATTTCTCCTCCTCACTCCTTCACTGCCTAAGATTCCCCGTCTCAGATTCACCAACAAATCACTTGCTCACTTTGAATATATTCAATAAACTTGTTTGTGTACAAATGAGAGGCTTTTTGAAGTGTATTTATGCTTTTCCAAGTGATTTATTTCCTTAACTTTAGGTCCGACCTGTACTTTCTTGTCATAACTATTTTACCCTTTAATTAATGACTGGTGCACTATTGTTCTTGCCATCAATGACAAGCACATGCTTCCTGTAAAACATGCCAACACTGCAATTCCAAAAATTTCTCCTCCTCACTCCTTCACTGCCTAACATTCCCCGTCTCAGATTCACCAACAAATCACTTGCTCACTTTGAATATATTCAATAAACTTGTTTGTGTACAAATGAGAGGCTTTTTGAAGTGTATTTATGCTTTTCTAAGTGATTTATTTCCTTAACTTTAGGTCCGACCTGTACTTTCTTGTCATAACTATTTTACCCTTTAATTAATGACTTGTAACTTCTTGTTGCAACCGTTTTAGGGGCTTCCCAACCATTCTTCGGGCCTTTCAATTTCAATAGGGCATAATTCCTCAAACATGAGGAACCACGTGGCATACAACCTACCATTGGAAACAACATGATGAGAACTATCCATTTATAAGGGTGTTACATGCATTTGCATTGTCCTTCATCTTCTTTTTCCTCAAACAACTTCAAGCTCCATGACCACACCTTAGGTTTTTTTGTATACTTCTTCAAAGCATCTTCCTGTGAGGGCCATGCATAAGGCTACACCATAAGGGGACCACTTTGGAGACTTCTCCAAATACATCCATCACTTCTAAATTCTTCCAAAGGTGCTTCAGGGCTTCTTCTAGGATTGACTAGGGTTGACATCAATGACAACCGACTATCCAACACTGTAGACTCTCAATAGAGATTTCATGTCATTTTCACTTATTGGGGTATTTTTGTAGAATTATTTGTCTCAGAAACAACCTTCACTCTTCATCGATAGGTTAAGAGTCCCCTTGGTCCTCCTATAGATTGCATCACTCCAACTAATACTTTTTTTTTATTACCCTTCTCTTTCCAAATATTCTTTTTTCCCATCTCTCTTGGGTTGTCTTTGCATCAGAACAGGATTGTTTATTATAATTCTACCTTGGAATGCCAACCATCAAGTGATTCATTTAACCTTCTTGTGGCCTTTGGGATTTATCTTTCAAGCTGATTGTTGACTTCAATTTTTTAAGGATTCCTTTTTGTAAAATGTTTGGTAGAGAAATTAATTTGGTTTCATTTCAAATTAGATAATTGGGATAAAATCTTCACTTACTTTCGTCTATAAACCTCTAGAGTTTATATAGTAATGGAACCAATTTCAACAAGAAACTTCGTGTTGGGTATTTCCCTCTAAAACTTCTCATGGTCACGATATGTTCTAGACATGTAGTGATTTGACAGTTCACATTCTCCTCGATACTAACAACTACTTTGATTTGTGGCTTAATACCTGTTTAGTGCATGATATCTATTGAAAGATCATGGAGGGTCATTTCCTGATGATCGATTGTGAGAAAATCATATGTAATTTTGTTTCCTTTTGCATTAATATTTTTCCTAAAGTGGCCACGTTGGCTGGGGCCATGGATTGTTTCCCTTTTTAAGGGTTTTACCATGTAATACATCGGTGTACTGACGTTTGATTTATTTGTGTGAGTGGTTTTTTAAGGTGTTCAACTTATATGGAAATACCTAATTTATCGAACAATGGCATTTGTTATGAATTTGGAAAAGAATATAGATTAATATAAATAAATCTTAATTACAAGAGAACTACTCCAATCTATGTTATAACAATATTTTCCTCACCATTGTTATCTTTCACAGAGGGCCCTTTTCTATTTCCCTATGCAGACTTATCATCCCTTTTTGATGAATCCAGAGCTAAAAATATACATCTTTCCACATATACACTCCCTAACTACTATGAAAGATGCGTATACACAGTTTTCCCCACTACAGCCCGCACATATCTAGAATTGTGCCAGGAAATACAAAATTAAGTCGGGTTTCCATGTCACGACAGAAAATCTCTGATCCTCGGCCTTCCACATACTAGAAAAGTTCCGACTTGGCCCTTCAGTTGCATTCTGAAGGCTATAAAAGAACAATTTCGGGATATGGAAAAAAGGAGATAGCATTCAACTTTGAGAGCAAAGTTACTCTGGAGAAACTACTTCATATTGAGTCTGCTTTCCTTTGTCCCTTAAGTCTGAACACAATGTTCATCCCCCTAACGCTTCCCTTATTTTTGAGAGGACCTCTTTGCCTCTTTCTCATGAGCTTTCCTTTGTTGGAGGATTGAAGTGGTGGAGACCCAGTTGGAAGGAACTTGGTTTCTTGGTTTCGAACCGTGCCGACACAGAAGTCTGTAATGTTGACACTTCTACTGATCAATTATTAATAGAAATACTCCTTTCCCGTCCTATTGGTATCTTGCAAATATATGATTATTATCCATGGGTGTGTTTGTAATGTTTATTAATGGATTATGCTATCTAATGTGCTAATCCATTTTATATCATCACTATCTACTTGCTTTGATTGTTTGTTAAGAACTTCTTGCAAGTATAAAGCTTTGGGTCAAAGTGCTCAATGGTGGAACATCATCAAACGTTGGATCGAGGTAGGCCTCTTTCTTATATTGCACATTAGTCTATATATCATATGTTGGAATTGAGTTGATTTCTGTAGTCATACCTGTCTATTGTGGTTTACCCTTGGCCATAGAGAGTTTTTCCCTTGTAACAAAAATGACGACTCCATTGGGGAGAAACCTTCCTTCTAAGGGTTGAAGTACTTTTTCTTCTTACATTGCTCTTTTTTCTTTGTGTTTCTTGTCGTATCACTGCTTGACAGATCCTGTTCACTCGGAGTCTGCATTTTCAGCCTTTTACCCTTGCCTGGCCTTGTTTTAAAGCATATACACCCTTTTTTCCTTGATAGTCTCATACACATGCTTGCTATCTCACTGCAAGAAGCGTATATGTGCTTTGTTCTCCTGAACAGTCACGTATACCACTTCCCCTTGCTTGTTTGCTTGGTTGAGTGACTACTGGGTAGTATTTAAATATTGTTGAGCCTTCTTATGTCTTTGTAGTGTCTGTTGAGATTATCTGGGATGACAGGAAGCCTGTTTGGAGTTGAAGTTTTGGGCGTAGTATTTCTCTTTGTTTTCTATTTTTAATTTTTCCTTGGATTATGGGATGTTTGCTTGGCTGTAATGAAGGTTAAATAAAAAGAGAAAAATAATGTAGATTTCAAAATTAAAGAAAAGAAAAAAGAGAGAGAAAATATTAAATGAGAAAGAAAAATGAAAATAGGAGAGAAGAGAGTTTGGAATGGGAAATGAAAGTTCAAGTCTTTTAGCCTTCACATTATCTCCATTTCTACCTATATTTTCTTGCAATTCCACCAACAAATCGATTTTTGATGGCCAAGATTTGGCCAAGAGTTCAAGATGCACAAGAGGTTAGCTATGTAAATTGTTAAATGGATGTAGGGCCATGAGTTGCATTGCAACCTGGGATTATCAAAATGAAGACTCAACAACCATTCAAAGTTAGTTCTCCTGCTCAGGTTTCCATTGTAAATACTATGTTTGGTGGTAGTGTTGAACTATTGTGTGGTTGTATTCATGTTATTTCTTTAGTTCTATGTGCAACAATTGTTGTGGGTTTTCTCTCTAAATGATTAGCATAATACCATTTCTCATAGCATGTATTTTATGTGTTGAGAAAATAAATACACTACCAATACATTCTCTACTCTAATCATCATCAATCAATATCTATTTAGTGGTTCAAAATTCATGTATAGGATTATTGGGATTGTTCCTTGGGCATTCACTGGTGTTATTGTTTAGGAAAGTGTCATACACTCTCAATGATTTTACCCTCATGTCATTGAGATACTATGGAACCCACACAAAATTATCAATTGAAACCCATCAACTCCCTAGTTCATTGATTATTGCGACATTGGTATGATCTATGGCCTTTGGGTCAAATTGACACAACAATGTCTCTTGTGTAATTTTTCTTTAGGTGATATTTGGCATTCTATTGACATATGTTATAGTCCAATATGATATGAATTCTTTGTGTGATGGTGAATTCATGTTGAATTCAACCCTTGTCAAACAATTGAGTAATTGCAACACCTAAGAGACTCAAACCATAGATTCAATTCGCCAATAAGAATAATGGACCAAAAATTAGAGTTTGTATTCCTTAGTTGTTAAATATTCCCCTCATATCCAACGCTATTTCTCTACTCATTCTTTTGGCATTCACACATGTAGTATGTACCCTCTTATAGGTCGTACACACCTCCAACATCCTATATGTAACATTTTAGTGGTTCTCTTAATTTGTTGTTGTGTAAGTTCATTGGGAGAATTCCATGGAGAAATTGACCCTATGTTGATTGCTAGCCCATTCCTTGTACAATTAGAGTGCCAATTCTTTAAGTCTTGGTCTGAATTGTTCTTATTCAAGTCCTCAATGCATCATTGTGTAATTTGTCTCTTCATAGAAAGTATCTTCAAATATGGTCTACCACCTTCATTCTTGGTAGCCATGCTAGCTCTATCCTATAAAAGTGAAAAGAAAGTTCATTATGTTCTCAAGCATTTGTTTGGCTATTCAAATAATTCCTTCTTGAAAGCAAAAGATGATGTGAGGATTGTAGGTCTTGTTGGAGGAAAAATAGAAGCTTATCCATATGTGTCATTCGCTATTAACTTGGCAACATAATTCAATTATGTATTTATTTTAAGAGATCACATCTCTTTTTTCATGTTATTTGAAGTAACATCTTCATAATTTATCGACCTTCAAACATATAAATTAAAAGGTGCTTACATTTTTGAAGTCCCACTTTTTGGAAAATCAACATTCCAATTAATGTGGTTTAGCATTTGTGACAATGAAAACCATGATATCATAATGAAAGTTGTTTGAAGGGTATATTTTTTCATGGAAGGATTGATGAACTTGAGAATGGAGAGCATGGAGAATATCACAATCCATGTCTCTAGCATTCTATCTATATGTATGAAGGATTACATCATGTCATGAATTGTTCAAACTATGGGATTGAATATAAAGCAACAAAGTATTAAATGTATCTATCATTTTCCTATAGCAGGCCGATAGCACTAAAATATCTACACACCAGGTATCTTCAAGTTGAGTGTTGAACTCATTAACCTATAATGTTCCACCTTGGAAAACATATTACATTATTGCACTTGTATATGGTTTGTTTTAAATGGATGTGTTGTTGATATAACATTGTCATCGACATAAATCGTAGAGTGAACTTGAATCTATTGGACATTCACCTTGATATTGCAAACCAAGTCTTGAAACCAAATCTGAAAAACAATCTATTGATTATCAAAAGCTGAGAACTTTTGCACTCAAAATTGCATTGAGAACATATATTGTAAATAATAATATTCATTTATGCAGAGGATCTTTGTTAGTGAATCAAATGGGTTATAAGTCATTTGTTTATATATCATGTATATAAGTAAAACATTGGTAAGAGAGTCATTGTGGGAAGTGGTCATGGGGACTTCACCTTGTTGAACAATATCTTGTCACGTTCATTCATAAATGGGGTTTTAAAATTGTGAAAAATAGATTCAATATATTGTAGGTATTGATGAAAGGGGGTAGGGGGGGTTTATTGGTATTGGATGGTATAAAAAAAGGTATTTGGAATAAATAAGGGATATCTAGTAAAAATAGGGGTTTTTTTGTATTGGAGAGATGGATTGGGAGGGAGATTCAAGAAAAATATTTTGGGAGACATTTGTCAATATCAAGTGAAATTAGAGTTATTCTTTAATATCCTATGAATTCACGTGCTATGCTAAAGGTCCATTGAGTAGAGACCCCATGGAAGTAGTGTGAAGTTGTATAATTTCTACTAAGAGTAGTACAAGCATGTCATAGTACAATTACATGTTAGTTAAAGGTGAATATGTCTATGTTAAATCATGTTGTACAAAATTCATGTTACCTCTGATTAAGATGAGATTAAAAATAGATTGAAAAATGGATTGAAAATGGAGAATTATAGAAGAAGATTTTCCTTGATAGAAAAGATGGTAATAGAAAAGTACTAAAATACTTGTGAGAAAATAATATTCTACCAACATAAAATCAACATGATAATTACTTATATAGAACACTACCTCAAAAAATATCTATGTATAAAAAATATTCATTAAACATAGAAAAATGTATATACTTACATTGCAAACAAGGAGAAACTAAGAATAGAAGCACTCAATTCAACATTAATATTTGAGTAGCTTACATCGTTTATTGACTTTGAAAACTAAAAAAAATGTAATGGGTTTTTTTAAAACACCACGAAAAATGAGTATATTATGAATTTAGCATCTTTGAGATAAAGGACATCAACCATGCAGATGCAATTTTTTGTAATTCTTGATCCCATAGTGTATGGATGTAAATAAAAATATTTCATTATATTCTATTTATTTAAAACACACACTCAATAATAGGACAAAGAATAATGAGTATAATTTATATATGTTTTTTAGTTTCCCCACTAAAGAAGCAAGCAATAATGTTAAAAATGATTTAAAACATAAAAAAAAATGAACATTTATAATTGATAGGGAAGTTGATAGAATTTTAAGTGTTAGAATGTATTATGGATTTTGGGTTTGGACTAAAATTTATGTGGTAAGCATTGATTAAAAACATTCATATCATTTTTAGTTTTTAAGGACTTTTATAATATTGGAGAAAATGTTTTTTTTTTTTTAATAAATTGTGAGAAACTTTCAATTAAAAAAGAAGATACCAAAATATTTTACATAAATGATATACAATCCATTTAATTTCATTTTCAATATAAATATAAAACTTTTTTTTCTTTAATTTTAGTAAATATATTTTATATAACGAATATACCACACATTATATATATATATATATATATATATATATATATATATATATATATATATATATATAACGATGAAGATTAACATCCACTAAGATCTAATTGGTCTATCGGATCTTAACAGGGTAAGTGATTACTTGCGATTCTTTAGAATTTTGTTTTTGTTCTAGAAAAGCATTAAGAGAAGCTTTCCAAGAACACCATACTTTTGTTGAGTTAAGAGGTTAGAAAGGTTGGTAGTGTGACAAATATTTTGAAAATAAGATCTAATAAGTGTATAGGTTGGACAATCTAAGAGAAAATTCTTTTCATATTCAACCTTCTTAGTGTCACAAAGGTGACACACTCTTTCATCCCATGGGGTTTTAGGAATTGACCAATGCCCAGTTTCACTATGGAGCTAGTGAGAATTTGTTCTTATCTTAGCAATGCTTATTTTTTTGTTTACACTTGGCAAAACAAATGGTGAACACCGATAGGAATCATAAGAATCATCATACACTAGCACATCTACATCAAAGTGGATGGTGAACACAGATAGGAATCATAAGAATCATCATTAATTAATTATTTTTCAAAATAGAAAGTACAATAAGAACATCGTTTCTACACAGTAATTTATCAATCATTTTTTGCGTGTATTTTTCTACTATTGTATTTTTGTACTATTCCATGCAGATAAAAAAACCTAATCTCTCAAAAGTGTCGTTGTTGGGTACAAATAGAGATAAATCCATGTCATGTATTGTTCCTATATGGGGGAGTCGAGGCAGGGTTTGCTGGCTCTGGTTAGAGGGACACCAAAAGGTTAGGTGAATGGTATAGAATGCCTTAGGAAGAGGTGGTGACTGGGGGTGACATAAGGAAAGGTAGGTAGGTGGATAGGGGTTATGGCTGAAGGGGTATAGTGGTTAGGGTTTAGGGTTTTAGATGACAGTTGTAGGCTCCTCCACGGAGGAGCTGGAGGATGACCTATGGTGGAGTCAGGAGGGTATTTTCAAGACAAATGAGGCATATAGGTCGGATTTAATCCTGCACCAGCACTCCTTAACTAAGGATAACGTAAAGGATAGCTTAGTGGAAAGTGATTTGGGTATTTGTATCGAGACAGAGACAATTGGCACACTGTGGAGGATTCCATGCGATACGAGTATCCTTGGTGCTATTGACGAGACCTTTGTTCAGGAAGTAGAAAGGGGAGGAGGGTTAAGTGCCTTCGAGTCAGTTTGTGAAGTTTTTTGTGGTCGGAAACCTGGTAAGGAGGGGCAGAGTCTTAAGGATTTTAACAAAGGGTAAGATCTGGTGGTGACCTCACTGCAGGAGGTGGAACCGCTACCCTCTTCACCGATCAGAGGCAATGCTCCTTGTTGACGGGCGAAATTGACCAGGCATCAACTTGGAAGAACAGGTCTGGTCCAGGGTTGTCTAAGTAACCCAAGCCGTTTGGTGTAACCTATTTTGACGGGTTTAATGGCTCCATTAGCCAATCTAAGATCCTAGGGTAAAGAAAAGGAATAAATAACTAATGTTAAATAATAATATATACATAAACTCTAATATAATTATATATATAAATGTATTTGAGCATAAGAGGAAAATAATAAAAATATTGCTTATGAACAGAATTTACAAGTTGCAAGTTTTACTGGAAACTTACGAAATCAATGTAAAAATAATTGTTTTATAGAAGTAGATAAAGAAAGCACATTTGAATATTTTTTGTTTTCTAATTATAAATCTAACAAAACTTGAATTAACTAAGTTATGAAACACAGATGTACAGATACTCTAAGTTGATCTAAACTTTCTAGTTTCATTAAAACATAAAATGACATAAATTAGAAACAAAACAAAGAACCTGATATTAGTTCGTTAAATGTGTCTGTGCCTCTATATGAATCAAAAGCATCCAACTCCCATGCCTATGAGATAAATCTGCAATAGACTTATATTGAACTTTTCTTAATAAACTCAAAGAATGTATTGGCAGCCAAGATTTTGAAATAGAATAGGGAACATGTATTGATTATGTGATCTTATGATCACAAATGATTACAGTAAGAGAAATCTATGTGTAATACATTCATTTCATTGTTCAACTAAACATAAAAGAGAAATCATGATATTCAAATTGAAAAGTTGGTCACAGTATCAATATCTGGAACAGTGAATCATGAACGATATTTATAACATGAATATCCTGAAACATAACATATCAATGAGTCTAAAGCTACATGACATATTAATATATCAAGATCAAATAAAACAAAACATTAATGAAACACCGTTCACAAAGCACTAAAGCCAAAATGTTGTACGATGTTCCATTAAGTCTTGTAAGTCATTCATCCATCTTTGGTTCTAGGCCAAGATGCCTTTCATTTACAAAATGCAGAGTATTTAAAGTTTCTTTTGGAAATCTCATCTTCCTATCTCTCACGATAGGATCATGTCCCATGAGATCAAAATATTACAAATATGGAGGGCCTGCAACCACTCATAATCAAACTGTATCTTCAAATACTAATATATATTTTTTCTCATTTACAAAATGAATAGGAAAAAGATACTAATCATATAAATCGAACATGTTCCACCTCATAAAATTAGCATCAAGAGATACCACATCCTGAAAAAGAAATAGTAACAAATTAGATAATCTAATAACAACTAATTACTAAATTTTATATAAAAATGACTTGGCTACAAAATTGTGAGATTCTGTAGCCAGTCTTATATTGGCAAAAGAAATCCAATTTTAACTGATTTGATTCAAAAAATAACATGATTGTAATAAAAGAAAAAAAACCGTTTTACCATTTAAACCAATGACTAAACATGGATCAAGATAGCTCATAATTGATTATGGCATTCACACTGTCTGCATTCTTTATCACAATGTTTCCTATCTTCTTAATACGTTTGGCTTGTCTCTGTTTGTTTGTGTGAATTCCTTGGCCACGCGAAGTTTATACCCTTTGAACCTCTTGATGAAAGTATCCTAGACCTAGCCTTTCAAATCCTCGAATGCATCATCATGTGACAACAACGCTTGAGAGCCATTCGGCTCTATTCGGACAATAGGAGCCATTAGAAATAAAACTGGACTGTAACGAGAGAGAATCAAGGTAGCTCTAGGTTTAGATGGCAGGAGTAGGAGAAACAAATCTGAGTGAATAAAATGGAAACAAACCAAGCAAAACCTCTGCGCAATCATAGTGTAAACATCAAGGTTTTAGTCATGAAGTTTGAGCGCTCCCGGTAATGAAAACCTCGAGTACAGAGCATAACACAAACCCTCAACTCATAATGAAAGGCCTGTCAATTCACTCTTCCAACCAAAGATCAAGTACAGGGTACGATTTTGGTGCATAAATTCCCATGTCTAGTAATGACTATAGTTGATTTTCCAAGGGTTTAAAATATGCAACATGTTTATAATTTAAATGAAAAACAACATAAGTATCATATAAACATTCAAAGTAATCAAAGGGAAGTCATTCAAGTGTTAAACATGGAGTAGATACAAGCACAATGACCCTTTAAAAATATGTTTTGAAGAGGGATATAATATGAAACTAAGTTTCCATGCTTGATTCGTGATTTCAGTCATGAATCAAACATGGAATAAAACAAATACGCAAATCTTTAATCGATTAATGAATGACTATACTAATCCAGTAATCGTCTAAAAAAGATAATTTTTACAAGACAAGTTGAAGGCAACTACAGAAAGCATAGTTTCTCATTTGAGCAATGAAAACGTGTAGGGATGCCAACAATGGCAACTTATTGGGAGAAGAAATTATCTCTGCATCACCAGAGAGTTAATGTTACCACTGATCAGAATGATTAAATATTAAATAACAGTTGAAAGTAAATCAAGCATCCCAATCAAACTCAAAAACATCACACAGTCCAACTTCAGATGTCTTTATGTCCAAATGAAATCCGGTGACAAGTTTTAATTACGAGAGGAACGATGTTCAAGCCAATGAATCCAATACTGTTGATAGGGCCGCTTTTTCCAACAGGAGTCCATAGCCTTGGTAGGGATGTCAATTAACCCACTCTAACGCCTCTATCGTGCCCAAGAATTTATCAATTCCAGATGAAGGAAATTTCACGATTAATATCAAAATTTATACATGATAATTTTCTTAAACCCAACATTTCTTCTCTACCAGCAGGCCTGTTCAGTACCCCGATGAAATTTTCTTGGCATAATGCATGCATTTACCCACTGCCTGCAGACTTGTTCAGTATCTTGGCGGGTTTACAGACACTTCCCACATCTCTCTGGAAGTTATTTTCAATTTGACATAGATTTTATGATCAGGAGAGAGGGGTGATGCTGAAATTTCAGATTCAGCAACACTTGATATTTTCCAACTTTAATTTTTTTCTTGATGACCTCCATCATGGTTTGAATATAGTTTTCTGGTAAGAATAACTTTTTGAGGGAAGGAAGGCATACCGATTTGTTTTCTTTTAAAAAACAGGGACAACAGAAAGAGCTTTAATGATGATCGTATCTTCTCATGATTATAAAGTGAAACCGGGAAGACTATTTCGAACATAAAGTTTCCTTATCTAGTCTGAGTTTTAGCAATTTACAACATCGATGCTTTGAAGTGACCTTGATTGTTGCTTTATGATGAGGCATTCTAGTTTCCTTTCATGAACTAAATGGAGGCATAGACATAAATTTATTCAGAAAGCAGTGAAAACAAGAAAAATGAAAAGAACCAAAAAAAAGATATATATATATATATATATATATACATACAGAGGTGGATCTGGAATTATCAGGAAAAATACCTCTTGAGAGCTTAGCCATTCACTAGAAAAGTGTCTGGTCACCCCTCCAAATCGTGTATACGGAAAGAGCTAGAAGCTAGTTTTTCAGAGATTAAAAACGGTCCCAACCACATATTCTGGAACTTGGTGTGTTCTCCTTTTCCCTCGTGGGGTTTATCCTATTCGAGAACCAGGTCTCCTACCTCGAAGTTACTATCTGAAGAAGAGTTTGAATCAAACCAGTTTTTAACAATCTGCTGATGTTGATCCAACTTCTTCTTCGTTTGTGTTCTTACTTCCTCCAACTTTAATAAAGCATTGATTCGATTTTCCAGAGGAGGAAAAACCTCTTCTTGAACTTTCTGCGATAATTGCAGAGATGGAATTAAAACATGAGGAGGCAAGATTGCTTCTCTCCCGTAAATGAGAAAGAAAGGGGAATTACCAATAGAGGTTTTGGGTGTCACTCTATCAACCCAAAGTGTGTTAAATAGTGTATTGTGCCAGTTCTTATGGTTTTTAGAAATTGTCCTCTTGATGATCTTGATTAAATTTTTGTTTGTGGATTCCGCTAGACCATTACCTTGGGGGTAGTAGCTAGTAGAATATTTAATTTGATCCCTTTTTCTAAAGAGAGCACGTTCATATCCAAGGATAAGAAATAGGATGTGTTATCAAAAACTAAACATTCGGGAATGTCGAATCTAGTAATGATATTCGAATTAAGGAAAGATACTACCTAATTTGTGTTTACCACTTTCAAAGGTGTAGCTTCGAATCACCTGGTAAAATAATCCGTTGATGTAATAATATACTTGTGCTTCTGTGAAGAAGAAGGATTGATTGGGCCTATGATGTCAAGACCCCATTGCTGAAAAGGTGAATCAGATGCAGATTTTAACCTAAGTGCTCTTTTATTCCTAGGATCAAGATGGCGAGGAGAAGATCCATGTGTCAAATAAAATTTAATATCATCATACCAAGAATTAGAAACAACTTGTGTACAGTTTATTTGTTTCTCATTGTGCTGATTTTCAGTCGAGATGTTAATTTGTTTTTCCTATTTTTCAACTGTATCAACCATTAGTTTACATAGGCCCTGACCTCTAACAATTTTTGCGGGAGTTATTTTGAGGTCATACTCTTGTAACGATGTCATCCAGTTTGCCCATTTTTCCCCTAGTTTCTTTTGTACTAACAAGTTTCTTACAACAGGGTAAGGGACAATGAATTTAGTTCTGGATTTCAGTAGATATGACTGGAAGTGTTTCACTGCTTTAAAAACAACATACGCCTGTTGATCTACAGCTAGGTAATTCATTTCAGCTCCTTTAAAATCTTAGCTCATGAAGGCAATGGGTATTTCATTTCTTTCAACATTTTTTTGCGTTAACACAGCGACATAAGATCGGTCGGAGGTGAAGGTGTAAAGAGTGAAATCCTGAGAGAAATCATGACTCATCAAGGAAGGAGCTTCTATTATTTCCTTTTTGATGGAATCAAAATCTTGAATTTCTTGGGGTCCCTAGTGATACTGAATTTCCTTTTTAATTAAATTTTGTAGGGGTCTTACCATTTCTGAGAAACTTGGGACAAATCTTCTGACGAAATTAATCTGGCCTAAAAAGGATTGAATGGATTTTTTGGAGGAAGGAGGGGGGAGTTTGGCAATGGCTTCGGTTCTTTCGGGATCGATGATCATTTCGTCATTGGATACTATGAAATCAAGTAGTTTTCCTTGTTCTATCGAAAAGACTGATTTCTTAGGGTTGAGAGATATGTTGTACTTCCGACATCGTTCTAGGATAGCCTAAGGTGAGACAAGTGATCTTTCTTGTTTTTGGAATAAATGGTAATGTCATCAAGATAAACCACTATTGAATGATTTATGAGACCAGGGAAATCAATTTCCATTGCTCTTTGGAAAGTGGCCTCGGTGTTTATAAGCCCAAAAGGCATATTCATGTAGGCATAAGTCCCCCATGGGGTACGCAAAGTGGTCTTGAGCTGATCTGGTGGTGACACGAGGACCTGGTTATATCTTGGAGAACCATCTAGCAGAGAAAGTCTTTCTGAACCGGATACCTGCTGAAGGATCTGTTTCATTGGAGGAATGAGGTAGTTGTCTTTATCAGATGCCCGGTTCAAGTTATGAAAGTCGACACAGAGTCGAATTTCACCGCCTTTCTTCCTTACAGGAACTAGATTAGACACCCACTGTGTATGCCTCATCGAGAAAATTATCTTTGCATTTAGTAGTTTATTCAGTTCTTTCTTGACCATGGGTTCTAATTTTGGGTGCATCTTTCTTAATTTCTACTAAAATGGTTGAGTTTGTGGTTTCATGGGAATGACATGTTGTATTATATTAGGATCAAATGTTTTTAGGTCATCGTATGTCCAAGCAAAAACATCTTTGAATTATTTAAATAATTTTATGAAGGCATATCGTTCTTGCTCGAAGCATCCCATTCCTAAATTGATGTTTAGAGGATTATTTTTAGTCCCTAAATTCACCGTTCCATAAGTCAAGGAAGAACTGTTCATTTTACAATTAACTAACCCTCTAAATTTATCATGCAAGTCATAAAAAAATTCTAGTCTTACAATAGATTTGGGGATAGAATTCACCATATCAGATGTTGATTCTGGAGATCTAGGATCTGATATTATAGTGAATTTGCGAAGGTTTTCATCATGAGTGCCTTCGTTGATAACCGCACCTTGGAAGGTGTCCTCCATATGCAAAAATTTGATGATTTGTTGATCATCATCAAACACTCTCCAATTGGTGATGTTATCCAGGATCGACGGCCTGAACAACAATTCAATCGAGAATGCATTAGGAGAGAGACGTTCTACGGGAAAAAGTTTAGAAGCGACATTAGCCAATAAATCATCCTCTGAGTTACTTACTCTAGGGATGGAATTTATGTTAAATGCTGAAAAATTTTGCATTAAACTCCATACCTCAGTTTGGTAGTTTTTCATATGTGGTGATAAGCAATGTATGGAGTTTCTTACCTACCTGACCACGATTTCTGAATCACAGAATACCATTAAATTTCTTACGTCCATATCCATAGCTTTCCTAATTCCTTGCAAAAGTACTTTGTATTCGGCGTTGTTATTGGTGCACTCGAACTCTAATCGAAAGGCAATGAAAGTTTTATTACCCGAGGGATCGATGAGTACACATCCTGCACCAGCTCCTTCTTTGGATTTAGATCCTTCAAAGTACAATGACCATATTTGAGCTTCGCCAATAGTGTTTGACAGACTAGGTGAAGCTGATGATTGAGTATAGGTCATAAGATCTGATTGTTGCCCAGAATCAGTGAAAGGTGAAATTTTGGTCATGAAGTTACCAAAGAAGGTGTTCATTCCCATTTCAAACGAATTAGTAGATGTAGTAAATGGTTCATTTTCATCATTTAGATCCGTCATGGTATGCTTGAGATAGCGTTCACGATTTATCCTGATTTTATTGGGATGTCCATTTTATGGCAACCACAAATGAGACCAATCTGTGGCAAAATAACCATGCAACTGTTCGGACCAGTCCCTGCTTAAAAACAAACCATATACTTCAGGGATGTCAACAAAAATTATATCAATAATTTGATGAACCATAGGATTAGAAGATAACCTAACCAAGACATTCTTAAGTTCACCGATTACCTTGACGTTTGTCCGATCAAGTTGAATGATTTTGAGATTAGAAGGTTGAACTTATACATTAATTTTTTGACACACAGATAAAGGCATTACATTTGATGATGCGTCGGAATCGACCATGCAGTTATGTACATTTCTATTAAAAAATTTGAAAGTTAACAAAAAAGGAGGGACATTTTTACGAGCATTAACAACATAATTCTACTGATTTTTTGTTGTTGTCCCTAAAACAATTTTATCTACATTTGAAATTGTTTTTTCAACTAAATCCCTTTTATCCGGAGGTACAGATGTTGTTTTAGTAGGGATCTTTTTTGTTGTTTTGGAACTGGTTTCTATAGTCTTCTCATTGCTAGGATCGTTGTTCTTACTATTTTCTGCGATATTTTGCAACATTTTCTGCATAATAAGAGGGAATTTCAAAATCTCGAAAACAAAAATATTAGCCCTTAGTTTTTTTAGATCTTCAATAAAGTCATATTCTAAAATTGGGGTTGCTAAACTCTGTTTTATTTCAGCTTGTTTCAACTGTTTTGGATGCACATTATTACTCATTTCAGAAGATGGTTTGCTTTGTGTTTTTCTTCTTGTGTTGTAAGGGTGGACACTTTCAAAGTTTGCTTGGAAAATGTTGTCAGAAAAGTGTCTGAAGATATTAGGAGATGAGTCCTCTTCTTCAACTACTTCCTCCTCAACTACATCTTCAGAACTTTCAGGAAGAACAGATTTATCATGTGCTTCAAGAATAGTTTGCAATGCGTATTGTAAGCTTTTGAAATTAAGACCTTCAGTGGTCGGGTTTGGCCGATTGGGAGGGAAAATTTTTCTGAAAGGTTGTTTAAAACCACCTTTGCTTGAGGAGGCCTCCTCGACCGACCTCTTCAAATCCACGAACTGATTTGATAGTTTTTGGAAAGCCTTCTGCAAGCTTTCTATATCTAAATTTTCTGGTTGACTTTTAGTATGAGGAGGCCTAGTGAGGATTTCTACTTTCTTTTTGGAAGACGAAGCTGTTTCAACTTCACTATTGAGATTATCCTTTAAACTTAATATTTCTTTCTCGATTTGTCTTGCCTCCTCGAAGGCTTCCAACAATGTATACTTTTTAGATATTTTAACCCAAATCGATATATTATTATGCACATCTTTGGTGTAATATGCAACAATTAGACTCTCAGCAGGCATTGAATCTGTGGGAATTTGATTCTTTAATGTAAGAAATATCTAGTTAAAATCTTTTACTTTCTCCTTAGGGTTCATTTTTAGGCTAGAGAGTTCCATAACCAAGAATTCAGGAGATTTATCATCTCCAAATTTCTCTAAGAAGCAGGTTTCAAATTTGTCCCAAGAGACAATAGTCTGGGGATGTTGGGGGAAATACCATGTGGAGTCATTTCCCTCAAATGTATAAGGAAAACGTCTGTATACTACATCTTCATTCTCTACACTTTGGAGCCTAATGGCCAACATAAACTTCTTTATGTGATCCTCAACAGATTGTTTAGAATCTGGATCAAACTTAGGCAACCATTTGTCTGGGTGTTTTGGTAATGGATGTTGAGGACCAGATACAGCCACAACATCTTGATCGAGCCAAGGTCTGGTGGGGTTGTTTTGGTTTTCCATGGGAGTTGGTGGTGTCGAAGGCTGAGATGATTCAGATGAGGAACTGTCTTCGTCAGATGACTCTCCTCCTAAAGAGGATGGAGATGAATGAGGTGGGGAGGGTGGAATACCAAATCCTCCGACTTCGAGGATAGATTTTTTAGCAGGATCTATGGTATTATCTCCTAAAGGGTTCAAAATCAAACCAGTGCCTTCAAATTGTTCTCGGATAACCGATAAATCTAAAGGTTGATTAATAGGCCTACTAGGTTGTCTAATACAAGCCAAGGAACTATGTGTCCTTATGAGTGTCTGACGAACAATTTATTGTACGTCGATCCCTTGAGTATTTGGTGTCACCGATTCAATGAGAATCTCTGGATTTTCATTCGAGGTAGTTGTTTCCAAAGTAACATTGTTGTCAGAGTGACTATGTGTTACTACAGGGGAGCGAGTGTGTGGGGGAGGACTCTTGCGACTTCCACGTGCCATCAAATTAAATCAGTCCCTCCTTCTAGCGCCATTTGTTGACAGGTGAAATTGACTGGCCTTCAACTTGGAATAACAGGTCTGGTCTGGGGTTGTCCAAGTAACCCAAGCCGTTTGGTGTAACTTGTTCTAACGGTTTTAATGGCTCTGTTATCCAATCTAATATCCTAGGGTAAAGAAAAGGAATAACTAACTAATGTTAAATAATAATATATACATAAACTCTAATATAATTATACATATAAATGTATTTGAGCAGAAGAGGAAAACAATAAAAATGTTGCTTATGAACATAATTTACAAGTTGCAAGTTTTACTGGAAACTTACGAAATCAATGTAAAAATAATTGTTTTACAGAAGCAGATAAAGAAAGCACATTTGAATTTTTTTGTTTTCTAATTATAAATCTAACAAAACTTGAATTAACTAAGTTATGAAACACAGATGTACAGATAGTCTAAGCTAATCTAAACTTTTTGGTTTCATTAAAACATAAAATGAAAAAAATAAAAAACAAAGCAACTAACCTGATATTAGTTCGTTAAATGTGTTTGTGCCTCTGTATGAATCAAAATCATCTAGCTCCCATGCCTACGAGATAAATCTGCAATAGACTTATAATGAACTTTTCTGAATAAACTCAAAGAATGTATTGGTAGCCAGGATTTAGAAACAGAATAGGGAACACGTATTGATTTTGTCATCTTATGATCGCAAATGATTACAATAAGAGAAATCTGTGTGTAATACATTCATTTCATTGTTCAACTAAACATCAAAGAGAAATCATGATATTCAATTTGAAAAGATGATCACAGTGTCAATATCTGGAACAGTGAATCATGAACGATATTTATAACATGAATATTCTGAAACATAACATATCAATGAGTCTAAAGCTACACAACATATTAATATATCAAGATCAAATAAAACAAAACATTAATGAAACACCATTCACAAAGGACTAAAGCCAAAATGTTGTACAATGTTCCATTAAGTCTTGTAAGTCATTCGTCCATATTTGGTTCCAGGCCAAGATGCCTTTCATTTACAAAGTGCAGAGTATTTAAAGAGTCTTTTGGAAATCTCATCTTCCTATCTATTAGGATAGGATCATATCCCATGAGATCAAAATATTACAAATATGGAGGGCCTGCAACCACTCATAATCAAACTGTATCTTCAAATACTAATAAAACTTTTTTCTCATTTACAAAATGAATAGGAAAAATATACTAATCATCTAAATTGAACATGTTCCACCTCATAAAATCAACATCAATAGATACCACATCTTGAAAACAAAATAGGAACAAATTAGATAATTTATTAACAACTAATTACTAAATTTTATATAAAAATGACTTGGCTACAAAATCGTGAGATTCTGTAGCCAGTCTTATATTGGCAAAATAAACCCAATTTTAACCTATTTGATTAAAACAATAACATGACTCTAATAAAAGGGGAAATTTTTTTTTACCATTTAAACCAATGACTAAACATGGATCAAGATAGCTCGAAATTGATTATGGCATTCACATTGTCTACATTATTTATCACAATGTTGCCTGTCTTCTTAAGACATTTGGCTTGTCTCTGTTCGTTTGCTCTGAGGTCATGATTTTCTTTTGTCAATAATTCATTTTGAGTTGTGAGCGCTTTAATTCTTGTTTGGATAATGGGGATATCAGTATAGTATCGTTCAATCCAATGCAAGCAGACCTCACAGTGCACAGAAGGAGCGATATGTCGATGGAGCGTATAGTTGGATGTGGGTAGATCAATACTACCTGTTGCGGGACCTAGACTGAGCTTAATACCAGTAAACCCATATTTACCCTCGAGACACGGTGGGAGGTTATTAACAAAGTCATACACTTGACCAGGATTGGATTTTTGACAATCCAGATCTTCTTCTACCAAAAAAATTTCAATTTCAGGATCTGAAACCTCATTGATCTTGATCAGGTTGATCGAGTTCAAATCAGGTTTAGATTGGTTCCTTAAACTTCTCAATATGATTCGACCAGCTCTATTATTTTGGAACCCTAACACTGCGTGCTTCTGTTTTGACTACTTGTGTGACTTGTCAACATAGGGTTTCATATTGGCGTTATGGCCATTATCCAAATTATGCACAGGAGGTTCACTCCACTCACACTCTACAGTCTGTTGCTCATGTGGGAAATGACTGGGCATTACTTCATTCAGGGGTTTTGTGGCTGGCGTATTATTCAGACTTTCATAGTGTTCTTTTACCAATGATTCACCCGAATTAGGGACGTCCACAGAAATGGTAGAAACAAAACCATTTCTCACTAAAAATCCATCCCAACAGTCGCCTATAGTTTTCAAATGGTGTGTTACCAGAATATTGATTAAGACATGGTGAAACAAAATAGAGCCAAGGCTTTGTTGTTTATACCTCTTAGACATCTTGTATAGGCTTATGAGAAAATAGAAAGGCACGTTCAAATGAAAACCTATGAAGTGCATAAGCAACCATAGATGATAGAGAAACACTAGCCCATAACGGCCCTCATAGGTTACAAACTGTTTAAGGACTGACAGGAGACCATGACATCTAACCTTAAGCAAAGAAACAAGAATACCTTTTTCACAACATCGATCTTTCTGGAGGTTACGAAGAGGCTCCAGGGCACTTCTTCGATTTTCGAGTTCTTGAACCATTTCTGACCGATGTATGGAAGCTCGGTGGCTTCGCTCATGAACTCCTCAGTCACCTCCAACTGAATATCTCCAACTTTTTCCCTATACCCATCAAATGTTTGTGCGAATTCCTTGGCCACGCGAAGTTTATACCCTTTGAACCTCTTGATGAAAGTATCCCAGCCCTAGCCTTTCAAATCCTCGACTGCATCATCATGTGACAACAACTCTTGAGAGCCATTCGAATCTATTCAGACAAAAAGAGCCATTAGAAATATAATTGGACTGTAACAGGAGTGACTCAAGGTAGCTATGGGTTTGGATGGTAGGAGTAGGAGAAACAAATCTGAGCGAATAAAATGGAAACAAACCAAACAAAACCTCTGCACAATCATAGTGTAAACATCAAGGTTTTGGTCATGAAGTTTGAGCACTCCTGATAATGAAAACCTCAAGTACAAAGCATAACACAAATCCTCAACTCATTATGAAAGGCATGTCAATTCACTCTACCAGCCAAAGATCAAGTATAGGGTACGATTCTGGTGCATAAATTCCCATGTCTAGTAATGACTATAACTGATTTGCCAAGGGTTTAAAATATGCAACACGATTATAATTTAAGTGCAAAACAACATAAGTATCATATCAACATTCAAAGTAATCAAAGGGAAGTCATTCAAGCATTAAACATGGAGTAGATACAAGCACAATGACCCTTTAAAAATATGTTTTGAATAGGGATATAATACAAAACTAAGTTTCCATGCTTGATTCATGCTTTCAGTCATGAATCAAACATCTAATAAAACAAACACGCAAATATTTAATCGATTAATGAATGACTATACTAATCCAGTAATCATCTAAAAAATATAATTTTTACAAGACAAGGTGAAGCCAACTACAGAAAGCATAGTTTCTCGTTTGAGCAACAAAAACATGTAGGGCTTCCAACACTCCTGTAAAAGATGTTGGGTTGTAGCACACTACAATTTGTGTTGATTATTGATGTCGGACGACTGGTAAGGAGGGGTTGATACTCAAGGTTTTGAGTGAGGAACTTGTTTTGGTGGTATCCTAGGTGTAGAAGGTGGCTTCGATGCTCTTTGTGTCGAACAGAGGCAAAGAAACAATAGAGTACGCGAGGTTGAATATGGAGGAAGTGGTCTTCATAGTAGTAGAGTAATAGCTCCATTATGCACAGGATTTAAAGCATGGAAGGTGAAAAAGAGATAGCCCCTGGAAACCCTAGGGAGGGATATAGGGATGGAGACTGTGGGGAGTTATTTGGAAAAGGGCCTAGTGGGTAAATTCGGGTATGGGGTGGTTACGGCCAGGGACATTGATGAGTGGGTTGATACCAATTGGGGCATGATGGTGGGTTATAAATTGGATATTCTGATACTATTAAAGGGATGGTATTGTTTTCTGTTCCGATCGGTGGAGGATGCAGAATGTGTTTTGAGCATGGTTTGGGTGGTTAAGTCGGGCAGATTAATGTTGAAAAGGTGGCATATCGCCTTCAACCCTAAAAAGGAACATTTAAGATTTAGACCTTTATGGGTCCTCTTGCCCTGGTACCCACTGGTTTTCTGGAACATCGAGGCTTTTACTGATATTGGAAATGCCATAAGGAATTTTATACATGTGGACCCGAAGCTATTGAATGGCTCAGATAGAAGGATGGGGAACATTTTAGTGGAAATTGATTTAAACGAGGGGTTACTTGATCTGATTGATATTCCCTGGCGTGACTTTGTGTTCAAACAAAGGCTTGATTATGCGGGGGTCTCATTCAGATGTGTGATTTTCAAAGTTATGGGACACCTACGACATCAGTGTATTCGGGTAGGTTTGATTAAAGTTGATGCATTTCAAGTGGTAGATCCCCAGTCATTAAATAATTTAAGAACTTCTTGTTCAAGTGATTTGGGAAGATTGGAACCTTCTCCCATGGACTGAGATAACGGTTGTGGTAAGGATCTTGTTCTCCCTATTTTTCCTTCTGTTACATCTAATGGTATTTTTAATGGGTGAACTGGGGGAGATGTGGGGTTAAATCCTAAACCTATATGATATACGGGGTTAAGGGGGTTTAATTGTGATTTACGTTGTCTGTTTTGGGAAAGGATGTTAGGGGTTGTAGCAGGAGGGGGACTTTGGGGATGACAAGTGAATAGGTATATTTAGGGAGTGTAGCAGAAGGGGTGTGCAGGGATGCGTCTGTGGGAGGGAAGCTAGAGGCCTCATGTGAGGCTTTGGAACCTTGTCTGATTTCTCGGGTGTCAGGTGAGGTGAAGGGAATGAGGGGGGGAGTTCTTTCAATTTTGGGGAAGTATGACTCTAGTGTGGTAAGGAGTGGCTCCTTTTCTGGTCATATGGAGAGGGAGGATGTAATGGGAGGGGGAGATATCACTGTACACATCAATAGTATGTCTCGATCACAGGATGGTTGTGTTTTAGGGGTGGGGGCTAGTATTTGGAACTTGCCTGGAGTGATAGCAAATGTGGACAGGGTGTTGGCTGATCTGGAAGGTAGGGGAAATACCTCTTAGGCCAAAAATTTGATCGAGTGTAGAATTACATTAGGTTTTGGGGATATTCGTTGTGAGGGTCCTTTACAGGAATTGAAGGTGCTGGAGGAAGTTGAGGACTCACTTATGAATTTCATTCCCTCCTACAAGGATGTCCTCACCCGAAAACCACTACTGATATTTGAAGGGGGGTAACCTATTTTAAAGATAGTTGGTTTGATTGGGAGGGAGGGGATGTCTAAGGGGGGTAATCTTTCAATCCCAGGGGGTAAGGAGTCTATGCTAAAAGGGGAAGTTCTCGGTGGGCTGGAAAAGGAATTTTCGCCTCTAAAAACTAGACTTGCAAGGAAAATCGAGAAGGATAAGGAGATTGTAGTGGAGGATAAATTCTTGGTATTGGAAGGTCCACGGGTGCTTAGAGGTCAGAAATCCCTAG
>ML819335.1:47821-61232 GCA_009831015.1 Picea engelmannii
ACTGTTAAACCCGATGTTCTATTTTTACAAGAAACTATGGTGAGCGAGGTAAAAGTGAGATAATTGTTTGCTAAATTACTTCCAAGCTAGTATATGTGTGGGGTGGACTCTTTTGGACTATCAGGAGGGTTATTATCAGCCTAGAACCTACACATAGCTGACTTTACTGCCTACTTGACCCCTATAGGAATCTTGCTGGAAGGGACAATAAAAGATGTTATTATCAATAATAGTTTGAAGTTGTTGAATTGTTATGGCCCTTATGATGATAGAGAGGCTTTTTGGGGGGCCTTGAAAAATGAGGTCTTATTTAATGAACCTAACCTTATATTAGGTGGTGACTTAAACTTCACCACCTCAAGTCAGGAGGTATGGGGTGATTATGCTAGAGAGGATCCCCTACAAAAAAATTTTAGTCAGATGATACAAGAAGGGGGTATGGTTGATGTTGAGCCTACAAAATTACTCCCTACCTGGAGGAATGGTAGATGTGGCAAGGAATACATTGCTAAGAGATTGGATAGGTTTTTATTGGACGAGAGGATGGTTTCAGTTGGGCTAAGATATAGATCTTGGGTTTGTAATTATAAGATGTCGGATCACATGCCAGTGATCCTTCACTTGGAACAAGATAAAGGGAATACCAACTATCCTTTTAAATTTAATTTTGTTTGGCTTGAGGATCCAGAGTTTGTTGAATTATAAAAAACAAATTGGAATGATCTTTTGGGCTTAGAGATACTAAATCCTATGGATTCTTTGGTGAAAAAGAGAAAATTACTTAAGTCTTTGGTGTCTCAATGGGAAAGGAAGAAAAATGTTGAAGAAAAGGATGAACTAGTACAGTTAGAATTGGACCTGGAGACTTTTTATTCAGATTTCCTTGGGGCTTTTATGCAAGATGATTTAAAGGCCATGATTTTAGAAAAAGAAAAAATAAAATTATACTTGTTAAAGCAGGAGGAGGAGACCTGGAGGCAAAAGAGTAGGGTGAACTAGCTGGCAGCAGGTGATACGAATACAAACTTTTTTCATGCCTTCGCAAATTCTAGAAAGAAGATTAATATTATTTGGGATATCTCTAAAGAGGATGGCACTGTTATTAACAAGTCAATAGACTTACAAAAGGAATTTGTTTCTTATTTTCAGAATGTTTATAAGGCACAGGAAAATATTGCAATTTCTGATTAACTTGCAGTATTAATGAACTATCCGAGACTATTCTCTGTGGAAGAAGGGATAAAAGTGGTTGAGCCTATTACACTTGCAGAAATATTAGCTACCCTAAAAGGTTTTAAGGCTTCAAAAATCCCTAGCTCGGATGGTTGGTCCGTGGAATTCTTCCTGGATTTTTTTTTTATCTTTTCGGAGAAGACATCTTAGGATTGGTGGAAGAGTCCAGGAGGAAGGGTAGAGTTTCAAGGGCTTTAAATGATACTTTTATAATGCTTATTCCTAAGAGTGATAAACCTGATTATTTTGGAGGATTTAGACCAATTGCACAATGCAATTTGGTTTACAAGATTATAACTAAGATTATTTCAGCCAGAATCAAGAACTCACTTTCTGTCAGTATCTCAAAGGAATAGTTTTGGTTCCTAGAAGGCAGACAAATCATTGATGCCATTGGAATTGTACAAGAATCTCTACATAGAATTAAGGTCAAAAATATTAAAGCGTTGATACTAAAATTGGATTTAATAAAGGCATATGATAGGGTGGAATGGGGGTTCCTCAGGCTAGTATTATTACAAGTTGGTTTGATCTTGGGGGCAACAGATTGGATTATGGGATGTGTGACAACTATAAATTTTGCAGTACTGATCAATGGTAAACCAAAAATATTCTTCAAGAGTTTCAGGGGGTTAAGGCAGGGTTTTCCGTTATCACCTTTACTTTTTCTTCTTATTGTGGAAGGTCTAAGCACAACCTTACAGGAACAGGTTGGAGTGAATAATATTGTTGGAATTCCTGTAGCAATAGGGCTTAGAATAACACACCTGATGTTTGTGGATGATGTAATTATGTTTGGGAATGGCAGTATGGCTAAGTGGGAAACTTTAAAAAAGGTTTTAGATCTCTTTTGTAAGGCAACGAGAATGGATTTTAGCCCTCAGAAGTTTGTCTTTTTACAAGAAGGGTGGGGATATGAAGAACTTGTTTTGCTAAAACATCTGCTACCATTTGAAGCAAGATTAGTGGATGCAGGGTTTAAGTACTTGGGTTTTTACATAAAGCCAAATTGTTACAATCGTGATGATTGGACTTGGCTGGAGAAGAAATTTGAGAAAATAATTGTGCATTGGACTCATAGGTGGTTGTATTTAGGAGGAAGGGTCACTTTGGTAAAGGCATTGCTTGAAAGTATTTATTTATATTGGTTATCCTTGGCCAAGATACCGAAAAGTGTCTTGAATAGTATAAGGAGGAGGATGTTTAGATTTTTGGGGACAGGTAAAAAAGATAAGGAAGGGATGCATTTGATTAGTTGGAAAGGGATTTCAAAACCAAAAAACACTGGTGGGTGGGGTACAAAAAATATTTTTACTTTTGCCAAAGCTTTGGCGGCAAAGAGTATTTGGAGATGTCTTATGTTACTTGGTCTTTGGCATGAGGTTATTATTAAAAAATACTTACAGAAGAAATCTGTGGAAGCATGTCTTAGGCAAGAAAAGAAATCATGAGTTGGATCCTCAAATTTCTAGAGATATTTAACATCATCCTTACCTATTATATCTACTTGGCTGGTTTGGAAGCCTGGGAATGAGAAGGCAATCTGATTAGGGGCAGATCCTATGGTGGGTTCATATAATTTCTATAAACTATCAAATAATATTATAATGGCACTGAAGGCTCAAGGTTTACATTTCTTGGCACAGGCTGGAGTTAGCAATTTGGAGGATGCAGTTCATACTAGATGGTAAAAGTTGAGAATCTAGGGCTGGAAGGGGAACTAAAACAAGAATGGTCAAACTATATCAAGGGTTTAATTGGAGCGGATATAGATTCGAATGATGAAAAACATTATTATTGTGGTCTTGGGATACAAAAAGGGGCCAGGTAAGTGAAAAACTAGCGTATAATGCACTACTGATGGAGGAGAGAGTAGAAGTACCTATGTTCTGGTACACTAAACTTTGGAAATGGCAGTTACCCCTAAAAGTTCAACTGTTTGTCTAGTTGATGTTAGAACAAAAGATCCTTACTTGGGAAAATTTGAAGAAAAGAGGTTTTAATGGTCTGAGTAAGTGGGTCTTGTGTGGGAACTATGAACCACCTTTTTGTTGAGTGTAGATTTATTAAATATATTTGGGGCACGATATCAAATGAATTAAAAATTCATAGTGTATGGGTTGGAGGACAGATTGAGGATTGTTTAAACAGATGGATATTGAAAAAGGAAAATAGGGTAGAGACTCCATGCTTCATTTGTTGGGAGGTATGGAAACATAGGAACCTAATTATCTTTGAAAATGTTATTCCTAGATTGGGCAGAGTCTATACTTGCATCTTACAAGACTTGGGAGAATTTAAAGTTGTCCGGGATTTTAAGAATTTAAGGATTGATAGGCCTCCCATTCTGGGCTGGGATTTAGCAGTGGGGTTCTTTGATGGAGCCTCACAAGAAATGGTAAAAGTGTGGGGCAAGGGTTGTACTAAAATTCCCAGTTCTGGGCACATACAAAATCAAAATGAACTGTGGGAGCGGGACCAACACTAAAGGAGAACTTTTAGCTTTGTGGTGCATTTTATATTTTGCAAATGTTATGAAGGTATCAAGATTATTATTGGTTGGAGATTCTAATATCATTATTGACTAGTTTAATAATTTCAATAACTTATAGGTGCTCTCATTATAGTCATGGATGTCAAAAATCAGAAGGTTGAGTGGAAGATTTCTTCAACTCAAAGCTCAACATATTTACAGAAATTTTAACAAGGAAGTGGATCAGATGTCCAATGAATTTTTACAGTTGGATGAGGAGGGTGTTTTTTACTCAAAGGAATCAGATGGGAACCCAACGATTTTTGAAAGAGTTTCATCTAGTTAAAGACTACTTGTTCAAAGGAGAAAAAGACTGCCTGGATTTTCTGTTGTTGTTCACGGTTACAATCTAGTTTTTTGTTTTTTGATCTGACATGTAACAAAGGTTTTAACCTTTTGGGTGAAAGTAGTATTATATGGATGATCATATATGTATTAGTGTAGGTATGTTGTGGAGATACAACCTTGAGCTCGAGACAAGGACATTACAATCATGTACAAGATGTATTGACTATTAGAACAAAACTTTAAACTTTGATATTCACTAATATAAGACATTTTTCTTTTTGAAAAAAAGAGAGATAAATCCATGTTAATAAACAAACAATTTAAATTTATTAACAAACAATTTAAATTTAAATGTAGTTATCCTCTCGAATAATTACAAATGTAGTTATCCTCTCGAATAATTACACATAACTTTTGTGAGCATAATTCATTGCAAAATCCATTTTCCAATCACTATATTGACATCAGTGCAATCAATTATCCACAATGACGATGTGAATGACCCGTTTTACTAAAGTAATAATACACTATTAAAATAATACATTAATAATACATAATTAATAAAAGCATTAATACATTTAATACCTTAATACCTATGGATAATGAAAATGAAAATAATACCTATGGACCATGAAAATGGGTTAGACCATGAAAACGAAAACGTTTGGTAATATAAATGCTATAAAAGGTATTATTTATTTTAATGAGTAAAAACAAATATTTGTTTGATTACTTCCATAGTCCATAGGTATTATTTCCATTTGTTGGGTAGTATTTTCTTTCATCTCCACTGCCATCAACTTCTCACATGTTTCTGTGTGTACTGGCCTGTTGTTGTATGACTTCAAGGTGACAGAATTATCTGGATAAAGGTTTTGTTATGTCGTGTTTGAGTCGCAAAGATATTTTCCAATATTTTCCAAAGAAGTTAAATATATACTTCTATAGTATATGAGTTAATTGGCCTTTATATAATTGAATTAGCTTTTATAGCAGGTCAATGCCTAATGATAGATACAAAAGCTTATATATCAACCAAGTCTCTTTTGTTACAAAACTCACTCTCGTCTCTGTTGTTATTCCCCTTTGGAACTGGCTTTTACTTGTAGTAAGCAGATATTTGTAGCAAGTAGATATTTGTAATAAACAACTAATTATCTGTATTGTTTATGAAATGTTGTTGTCTGGTAGGTAGATATATGTGATGTTAAATTGGGTTTAGTTTAGATGATTAATTGAGTGGGTGGTATTTTCATTCAAATTTACATCAAAATTTTAATGGTATTTTCACTCAAATCTAAATCTAAATTTCTTTTAACATATTTAAGTAAATCCAAAATCCAAATTTCAATATCCAAATTTCAATGTATCCAACTAAGTCCAAAATATTAAGATTTCAAACTATTTAACAAAGTCCAAAATGTTAATGAAATTTTGACTAATTCCATAAAGAGACTATGTTTACTTTTCGCAATCAATATATCAACCATTAAAATCTTATTTTTAGCAATACATTAATAATGAAAATTTATTTTTTTTCTTCCATGTGAAACTCAATCAAACAAACAACTAGGTGTTTCAATGAATATAATCTTAAAAAGTGAGAAAAAAAGATACATTGTTAAATTTTACAAATGTTGTATCGATTATATAAAATAAACCCTTGAATGAAAAAGAAGTTTCCTGTAATAAAGTTTTTAGGTTTTTGACCAAATTTTAGTTTAAAACAAATTACATGTGGAAATTTACATTTAGATTTAGTTTGGGAAACAATTCCAAAGAAAAATGTGATGGAATGTAAATTGAATGTAAATTTTTATTTGTAATTTTTCACAATGATAAAAAATAATATAATTTGAATTTAGATAAACAATGAGACTCAGGTAAACAAAAGATGTAATCCATAGTTGTATGGTCAAACAATGGTGGAAATGAAAAGGTAAAAGTTCAAGATTGATTAATTCATCGATTCCAATAAAAGGGACTATTTGATCATATTCTATAATTAGAAGATTGATATTTCATCGATTCCAATAATAGAGAGGAAGAATATGATGAAACGACGGTGGTGGAAACCCCTCTAGACTTTGTTGAAACAATAAGAAACCTCATGGCAGAATTACAAAGCTATAAGGTTGACAATGAAAGGGTAATAAAAGAACAAGAAAAGCGAACTTAAATTAATGTAGTTCTACTGCAGAGCTTATCAGATATACAAAGGCAGTTGCAGCATGGACCAACATCCAATCATGTGGACATGCATCATACGAAGAAAACCTAGAGTCCACCTGAGATATGAAAGAATGGACCTAAAAGTGGCCACACAAGGAGAAACACCTCAAAGAAGGCCCAACATGAGGCCAAGAGATACTCATCGGAGTAATCTTCTGGTGAGGAAACTAAAAACTCCAAGGAATCTTATAGTAGCAATACTAGTTCACATTCCCAGAAGAGAGGAAAGAAGAGGAAACATTCCAAGATTCATGACCCTGAAGAGTTCAATAAATCCAAACCACCCACTTTCAATGGAGAAATTAAGAAGGGGAAAGAGGTAGAAGTTTGGTTTCTTTTCTTGTAGAATCACTTCAGAGTCCACGACTACTCTAAAAATTTAAAGGTTCGAATAGCCATTTTTAACCTAAATGGAAAGGCCTCCATTTGGTGGGAGGACCTTAGGAATGTGAAAGGAATCCATGAGAAGGACTTGTCATGGAAACAATTTGAGAAATACTTCAAGAAGAAGTACCTATTATAGAAATACTTTGATGGGAATACCAAGGGGTTTTATGAACTCAAGTTGGGACAACTCACCATAGAGGAATATATCAATAAATTCCTTGAGCTGATAAGGTATGTACCCTACATCAAATATGAAAAGATAAATATGAAACAATTTATTAGTAGACTGCCTCAGTCCTTCCGAGATAGAATTGAATTTGATGAGCCAAAGACCTTAGAAAACACTATTCAAAACGCAAGGTATTGCTATGAGCAATTCAAGAATAACACATAACCTCACGAGCACTGGAAGAAGAGAAGTACTTCAGGATTCAAAATGAAGGGGTTTAAACCCTCAAGATTCAAGAGCTATGGGAAAGGTTCCAAGATGATCCTTCCTACTAAAAGTGTATACCAACAAAATTTCCCCTCTCATAGTGGAAGAAGAACATCTGTTAGGGTTGTGGAGAAGAACATTTGCTTAGAGACTACCCATATAGGCAAAAGAACAATAGGAGGGTATACAACATCCAAGAGGATACCACATTCAATGACGTGGCTAGGAGCATGCCATGAATTTATGTAGCCTTGTATAATAAACAAGCCGACCACCAAGCTTCAGTGGTGGAGATGGAAGGTATGATTGTCAATCATCTAGTTTCCATTTTAATTGATCATGGTTCTAATTTGAATTATGTTGCCCCTCAAACTATTGATAAATGTAAATTGCAACAAATTAAACATGTTAAATAATGGCTGGTACAACTAGCCACTGAAACCAAAAGAAAAGTAACCGAGGTCATACCAACATGCCAATTCATTATGAGTGGATTACCCACCCAAGTGACCCTAAACATACTCCCTTTAGGTTCTTATGACCTATTAATTGGCATGGACTGATTGGATTCCCATAAAACCAAGTTGGATTGTTACAATAAAACTTTGGAGTGTGAAAATGAAGAAGGGAGAAAGGAAACCCTACAAGGGATTCAAAAGCTTGTCTCAGTGAGGAAAATGTCATCCCTTCAAGTGAGGAAGTATTGCAGAAAAGGATTCCCTTTTTATGAAATACAAGTGTTGGAATCTATTGAGGAAAACAAACCAAGCCTAGAGCACCACTCCATATTAAGAGAGGATAGAGATGTGTTCCCATAAGAGGTACAAGTTCTACCTCCAAGAAGAGATATTGACTTTTCAATAGAAATTGCACCAAGAGCGGTACCAGTGTCTAGAACACCCTATAGAATGAGTATACCAAAGTTGGTTGAGCTCAAGCTACAACTAAAGGAAATGATGGACAAAGGATACATTAGGCCTACTGTGTCTCCATGGGGAGCACCAACCTTGTTTTTGAAAAAGAAGGACGATGCACTTAGGATATGCATAGACTATAGGAAACTCAATAAGATCGCCATAAAGAATAAGTATCCCTTGCCAAGGATCAATGATTTGTTTGACCAATTAAGGGGTTCTACAATTTTCTCCAAGATTGACTTGAGGTTTGGATACCATCAGGTCTGAACTAAGGATGAAGATATCCACAAAACAACCTTTAGGACAAGGTATGGTCACTATGAATTTGTGGTGGTGTCATTCGGGCTAACCAATGCACCAACCACTTTTATGTGCTGAATGAATAATGTATTCGGTAAATTCTTAGATAGATTTGTATTGGTTTTCATTGATGATATCCTAATATATTCTAAGAATATGGAAGAGCATGAAGAACATCTCAAGTTAGTGCTTCAAGTACTAAGAGAACATCAAATCTATGTTAGAAAAAGAAGACCATGGAGCAATAAAATAAAACAAATGCGGAAACAAAACACAGAAGATACAAAATACAATAGAGACATAGATTTACGTGGTTCATTGAGTGTGCGCTACATCCACCAGAGAAATTGCTAGGTCCTTTCTTTATTATTATCCAGCATATGAAGGGATACAACCTACAACAAACCCGTTGTAACTTCCTCTTCTTTCTCTCACAGTCTCCTATCTCAGAATACAATATTCACCATAAACCATAGCCGCAATACATTTCCCTCATAAAAGAGGGTTTCCTTCTAGGGAAAAAAAACCTAACATAATCTCTATCGTTAGATCTGCGACCTTATAATGAACAATCCAAATTTACAATGAAATTACAATATACATTTACAAGGCAATTTTTCCTTCGGGGGCTTCTCCCCTAAACCCCCATCAGGGGATGCTTCCCCCGAACCCCTGCTTGCCCCCAGACCCCCTAGCTGGGGGGATATCCCCCCCAAACCCCGCAGAGGGGGTACCCCCCCTCTGCACTCCCTCGTGTGGAAGAGTGTACATACTTCTAGACTGTAAATACTTCATGGGGTATAAACACGGCTGAAAGCAAGGACCTCTGAATCAGGAAGATAATCATGCTCCAAAACCAACAATCTATGTTAGTTTTAGTAAGTGATACTTTTTCCAAAAACAAGTCCATTACTTAGGTCATGCTATTTCTTAAGAAGGGGTGGCAGTTGATCCTAACAAGATCAAAGCCATTATGGATTGGCCTACCCCAAAGGATGTATCTGATATCATATTCTTTATGGGCCTAGCAGGATACTATAGGAGGTTCATAAAAGGATTTTCCAAGATTGGTTTCCCAATCACTTCCCTTCAGAAAAAGGGAGTTAATTTCCTTTGGAAATCAGAATGTGAAGAGAGATTTCAAGAACTAAAATGACTTCTAACCAATGCACCTGTGTTGAAAATTCCAAATCCAAACAAGGACTTCCTTGTGTGTACATATTCCTGCAAGTAAGGACTCGGAGGAGTCCTTATGCAAGAATAACATGTAATTTATATGAATCCAAAAAATTGAGTGAGCATGAAATCAATTATGTGACCCATGATCTAGAATTAGTGACCATAGTGCATGCCTTAAAAATGTGGAGGCATGACCACCAGGGTAGGATATTTTTGTTGATGACATATCATTGTGGGTTGAGGTACCTATTTGATTAACCAAAACTTAATGCTAGAAAATCTAGATGGATGGATCTCCTTAGTGAGTTTTATTTTGAAATCAAACATATCAAAGGGAAATAAATTAGGGTGGTTTATGCCCTTATAAGAAGTGTGAAAGTGATTCACCTGGAATCTATAAGAACCTATGAAACGGATGTCAGGGAGAGAGTCAAGAGTGCACAAGAAACATATGCATTTTTCAATACTGTAAAATAGTACTTCGAGCAAGAGCCCACGGGGATGAAGTACGGAGGTTATCAAAAGTTGAATGATGGTCTGCTAACTTACAAGGGTATTTTGTATATCCTGAATCTTGATGAATTGAAGAGGTTCATGATGGATTAAATACACAAAATACCATATACTGGTCATCCGGGTTATTAGAATATGATCACAACCACTAGGAAACAGTTTTATTGCCCCGGACTGAAAAAGGACATAGTTGATTACTTAGGTAAATGTCTAGAATGTTAGCAGGTTAAGGCAGAACACCTTGCATCCAGCAGGGTTGTTTCATCCCCTAACAATCCCAGAATGGAAATGGGAAACCATCTCCATGTATTTCATCATAGGATTACTAAAATCGACCAAACTTAATGATGCCATCATGGTAGTGGTGGAAAAATTGAGCAAGGATGCTCACTTCATTCCCATCAAGTCAAATTGCAAGGAAATAGATATTACCAGTATTTTCATGAAAGAAATATTTAGGCTGCATGGCATGCCTAAGGAGATCATATCCGACAAAGATACGAAATTCACCTCAAATTTCTAGAAATCTCTATTTGTTGGTTTTGGAACTAAATTTCTATTTAGCATAACCTATCACCCTCAAATTGATGGATAGAAAGAGAGGGTAAACCAAGTGTTAGAGAACATGGTAAGGATGCATGTAATGCATCGACCTAAGAATTGGGAAGACTACCTACCACTGGTAGAGTTTGCCTAAAACAATGGCTATCAAGAGTCATTGAAGATGAGCCCTTTTCAGGACCTCTATGGTAGACAGCGCAAAATTCCAATCAGCTGGAATAACCCAGTAGATAGAATTACAATTGGGCCATACATGCTGAAAGAAATGGAACAAAAAGTAATTCAGATAAAGAAGGATCTGAAAATAGCCCAGGATAGCTATAACATCTATGCAGACAGGAAGTAGATGTTGATTAAGGTTGGTTGTCATTGATGTCAACCCTTGAAGAAAGACCCGTAGCACAAAGGTTTGGGTAATGGACCCAATATTGTTTGATGTAAATATGACTCATTACTTTTTTTTCATTGTTGATAAGAAGTAAATATGGATGAACTCCAAAGTGGTCCCCTTATGGTGAAAGCCCTCACGGGAAGACCCTTTGTGGAGTAAGAGAACCCATGCTTAATTGTCGAATAATGAGATGAAGGAAAGTGAATTTTTCAGGGACAATATCATATATGGATAGTGCTTTTCATGTCATTTTCGGTGGTATGTGGAACGTCACATAATTCCTCGCGGTTAGAGAGTTATGGCCATGAGAAGTTGGAGACCCCAGGTTTGGGTAATGGACCCAAGTTTGTTTGATGGGTAATAGTATGAGTTATGATATATTTTCAGATAATACTATTCTATATGGATAGTACATGTCATGCCATTTCTGGTGGTATGTAGAACGTCACATAACTCCTCACGGTTTGAGAGTTCTGGCCTTACGAAGTTGGAGGACCCTCATATGTCATCTAGAAGCCCCAAAAGGTCAAAGTAATCAAAGTGGTTTAAGAGATTTTAAAGTTAAATAATAAAGTGAAGTGATGAGTTTATTATAATTCAAAGTGAATACAAAATAAATTATTTCAATAATAAATTTAATGGAGAAATTAGAAGTGGACCCAACCCTAAAATAAGGAAAGTGGGCCAAGTGACCTAGAAAATGTTTTTAAGGAAGCTACTTGGAGAGTATAAATAAGAGGCAAGGCTCTCTCATTTGAATCCCACTTGAGCATATTGAATATCTATATGTGTCTGAGGTAACCAAGGATATCTAAATCGGAGTTCTGAGTGAAGGTGAAGAAAAGAAGGGCAGAATGCAAGGAAGGATAAATTCTTTTGATGGTGCTTTCTAAGGTATGTTATTTACAAGTCCTCTCACCATTTTCACTATAACTTTTTTTCTATAATGATTCCGACCATGAAATTTATATGCAAGTGAGAAAACATATCCAAGTATTTGTGTTAAACAATTCATATTGTGTTTCATTTTATTTTGGGATTTACACTCCGTGGAAAATAGGGTTTGTGGCCATTCCTGAAACTAGTCAAAATCAGGTGTTTTGGGTAAAAACATCATAACTTCTTCATAAAAAATAAAAATTTAGTGAGACTAAATGTGTTGGTTAGGGGACAGTATTTATTATTCTGTGTAACAGTTTTAGATCAATTCATTAAAAAATTTGTTCGGGGCACGCTCTACAAGGTCGCTCTTTAGAATAAGCCAAAATTTAGCAAGGTATGCCATTTTTGCTATAACTCCTTTTCTGAGAGGTTCCAAGTAGTGACACTTGGAATAATTGCATAAAACACAATGAATAACATTGTGTATCATTTTCATATCTTTATACATTATAGGTTCAAAGTTATGATTACTTCAAGCTAGGGTTGTTGACTAATCCAAAACTAGGCATGTGAGACTAAAGAAAAGTTTGATGAAAATGCTAGTCTCTTATTTTTAAAGTTAAGGAAGGTTTGCAGGAATGTGATCATATACACTAGGTCTATTATAGAGATACAAATCAGATTTGGATGATGAAATCGATGAGGGATTTTGGTTGTGGTACATGTTGAGTACATGGTTGAGACAAGTAGTTGATGAGTTGGCGCACATACATGAGGTGTAAAGTTGATGATGTTGGTACATATTGATGAGTCATAGTTGATGAGTAGTTGACACATGATTGGTACATACCTGGTACATGGTTGGATGCACTTGTTTATGGTACAGGTTGATTATAGGTTGGTGCATGGTTGATGCACTTGTTTATGGTACAGGTTGATTACAGGGTGAGGTACAGGTTGATGCATGGTTGATGCATGGTTCAGATTTATTGGTACAGGTTTACAATGGTATATATCATAGTGATAGTGTGACAATGGTTCCATCATTCTACTTCTACTTCAGGGTGGCAGGGCGGGGCAAGGACAGGTGGTTGTAGCCACCTTCCGGTTGTAGCCAGAGAACATTGGGGGTTGTAGCCTCCTTCTAGTTATAGCCAGAGAATTGGGGAGTTGGAGCTTCCCTCAGGTTGTAGCCTGAGAAACTGGGGGGTTGGAGTCTCCTTTCATTTGCAGCTGGAAAACAACGAAAGTTGGTGTTTCCAATGAATGTAATTCTTCAAGACATATAAGAAAAAACATTCCATGGTTTTCTCATGATTTGGGTTTCCACATAAAACACTGGTGTACTATGTATGTGTGTGATTGTTTATTTCTTACTACTCATTATTGGATAATAATTCTTCATTGATATAACAATTGAAGAAAAAGGATTATAATTACGCTATTATTGATTCACCCCCCCTCTCAGTAATCCAACAATTGGTATCAAAGCAGGTTCCTTCAGAAATCAGTTTAACCACTGAAAGGTAGATCATGGAGAGTACCAACTCGTATAAAAA
>ML819335.1:63586-93747 GCA_009831015.1 Picea engelmannii
ATTCAAAGTGAATACAAAATAAATTATTTCAATAATAAATTTAATGGAGAAATTAGAAGTGGATCCAACCCTAAAATAAGGAAAGTGGGTCAAGTGACCTAGAAGATGTTTTTAAGGAAGCTACTTGGAGAGTATAAATAAGAAGAAAGGCTCTCTCATTTGAATCACACTTGAGAATATTAAATATCTATATTTTTCTAAGGTAACCAAGGATATCTAAACCAGAATTATGAGTGAAGGTGAAGAAAAGAAGGCCGAAATGCAAGGAAGGATAAATTATTTTGATGGTGCTTTCTAAGGTATGTTATTTACATATCATCTCACCATTTTCACTATAACTTTTTTTATGTAATTATTCAAACCATGAAATCTCTATGCAAGTGAGAAAACATATCAAGTATCTGTGGTAAAAAATTCATCTTGTGGTTTTTTGTATTTTGGGAGTTACACTCAGTGGAAAATAGGGTTTGTGGTCAGTCCTTAAACTAGTCAAAATCAGGTGTTTCGGGTAAAAACGTCATAACTTCTTCATAACATATCCAAATTATGTGAGACCAAATGTGTTGGTTAGGAAACAGTATTTAGTATGTTGTGTAATAGTTTTAGATCAATTGATCAAATATTTTGTGCAGGGCATGCTCTACAAGGTCGCTCTCTAGAATAAGCCATAATTTAGCAAGGTATGTCATTTTTGCTATAACTCCTTTTCTGAGAAGTTACAAGTAGCAACACTTGGAGGAATTGCATAAAACACATTGAGTAACATTGTGTATCAGTTTCATATCTTTATACATTACAAGTTCAAAGTTATAATTACTTCAAGTTAGGGTTGTTGACTAATCCAAAACTAGGCATGTGAGACTAAAGAAACGTTTGATGAAAATGCTAGTCTCTTGTTTTTAAGGTTAAGGAAGGTTTACAGGAATGTGATCATATACACCAGGTCTATTATAGAGCTACAAATCATATTTGTATGATGAAATTGATGAGGGCTTTTGGTTGTGTTACATGTTGAGTACATGGTTGAGACAAGTAGTTGATGAGTTGGCGCACATACATGAGGTCTATTGTTGATAATGTTGGTACATATTGATGAGTCATAGTTGATGAGTAGTTGACACATGATTGGTACATACTTGGTACATGGTTGGATGCACTTTTTTATCGTACAGGTTGATTATAGGTTGGTGCATGGTTGATGCACTTGTTTATGGTACATGTTGATTACAGGTTGAGGTACAGGTTGATGCATGGTTGATGCATGGTTCATATTTATTGGTACACCCTTACGGTGGTATATCTAACAGTGATAGTGTGACAGTGGTTCCATCATTCTACTTCTACTTCAGGGTGGAAGGACAGGGCAAGGACAGGTGGTTGTAGCCACCTTCCAGTTGTAGCCAAAGAACATTGGGGGTTGTAGCCTCCTTCTAGTTGTATCCAGAGAATTGGGGAGTTGCAGCTTCCCTCAGGTTGTAGCCTGAGAAACTAGGGGGTTGGAGTCTCCTTCCAGTTGCAGCTAGAAAACAAAGGAAGTTGGTGCTTCCAATGAATGTAATTCTTCAAGACATATAAGAAAAAGCATGTTGTGGTTTTATCTCAATTTGGGTTTCCACGTAAAACACTGGTGTACTGTGTATGTGTATGATTGTTTATTTCTTACTACTCATTATTGGATAATAATTCTACATTGATATAACAATTGAAGAAAAAGGATTATAATTACACTATTACTGATTCACGCCCCCTCTCAGTAATGCAACAACAAACTCCTAGAAAATTCAAAACAGAGGATCATGTGTATCTTTGATTTAGACCCAGGAGAATATCCTTGAGAATGGGAGCTTGTGCCAAGTTTTCACCCTGGTATTGTGGACCCTTTGAGATTTTGGATAGAGTGGGACATGTAGCTTATAGGCTAACACATCCTCCCACAGTGAAGGCACGTGATGTTTTCCATGTTTCTTTATTAAATAAATATGTACATGATTCTAATCATATTATAGACTTCTCTGTGATTCAGGTGGAACTTGATAGCACTAGGAATCACCTTCATATTGCTTGGAAGGCAAGCCCAATACCCATCAGGTTATATGTGAATGTAGAAGGATTTTGAGGGGTCAAATGGATAAGACTTGAGATGATAATGTTCCAACTCAGAAATCAGGGCTAGCATGCACGAGCAATCAAGGTCTTGGCTAACTTCAATCAGTAATTGGGAGTAAGTATGAACAGGGGGAAGACTTCAATGGGAGGAATGTAGGGGTTGTTGTAAACATCAGGTCTGCAAACAACCTAAGGAAGAAATATTCTTAACACAAGATCTTATTGAGTTCATAACTTAAGGACACTAAAGAAACATCATGATAATATAATAATCAAATCTACACCATAATATCACCACAACCATTCATGTGAATCATTCAAAGCATGAACACTTTAGCATCATAAGAAAATAAGCTGGAAAGAGAAGTTGATTTCTATTAACCAAGATATCTTCAGTCAAGTACATAACCAATTCACAATAACTTCATTAAAATATTAAAGTGTGAGGGAACCTTTCTCAACCATTCAAACCTACTAAAGCATTTCATCTATCTATTTATAACAAAGAGGGAGGCAACAACTGGAGGTACGAGTTGGCCTTCTTCCCATGAAAGTCTAACAATTTATTTCATGTAACAACTTGACTAAAAACCTATGTTATAAAATAGGAAAGTGTTGGTGACTAATCCAACTGATATTCAAACTAACTTGATCCCCCTTTGGTGCACAATTCCTTGTTTGCCATGTGTCTTTCAGGGGCATGCGGTTGTCATCATGATGCCAGCTGTTGTTTCTGCAATTCTCTCCATCATCAACTATCCAAAAATTGTTATATCGAACCTCCTAGATTCCTGGTATCTGTTGGTATCATCTTTGGGTAGCATTTTGAGTAGCGCACTTCGTAATGTCTTCACCAAATTTCATGAAACTCTGTAGAGCAACCTCAAAACAAGATAGGTAGCAAAATAGGTAGCGCTAAATCTTTGTATCCTCTGTGCATACTTCAGTCTCTGCAAAAATTTAGGTAGCGAATTTCGGTCGTGCCACTCTGGTGCGTCTTTGTGTAAAATCTGTCTCTGCGAGAAATTCAGTAGCAAATTTAGGTAGCGCCTGATGTGTGTCTCTATGCAAATTTTACGTAGCGCCATCAAAATACGCAACACCTCCACTTGGACATGTGCAGAATGAGTAGTAACCTTGAGTAGTAGTAGCACCATTAGCTTTAGGTGTTTCGACAACATTGTAGGTAGAAAACCAGTGGAACACCAAAAATAGACTATTATGTAGTGCCATAGCGCTACGGAATGTCTACACTATTATTGTCGAAGGAGTTAATTATTCATAAAAATTCCAAAACACTGAACAGTAAGAACTTATAATCATGTATAGGTGGCAGAGGTAGTGTTTCAATAATAGTTTATCCTCACAAAAAGGAACCATCTTACAAAATGGGGCTCACCTTTCACCAACTACTTCGTTACCCTGACACATAACCTGACACTCTTCCTTGGGGAAGGAGGATCCTTCTTTGGCACAACAAGTTTCTTCCTTTTAGCAGTGACAGGATTCTTCAGTGGATCTATGCTCTCCTTGGCTGATGGTCTCTCCTTTTCAATAGCAGCTTCAACCAATACCTGCAAGTTCCTTTGAGCCACTTCATCTTGAAAATGATACAACTCTTCTTTGAGCTTCCTGTTTTGAGACTGAAAACCTATGTTCTACCTGTAAATGTTTTTCAATTGCCTATGGAGAGGATGGGATTTTCTTGTTGCAAACCTTGCTAGGTCGAGAGTGTGGTTGTAGCCATCCATGAGTTCTTTCATCTTAACCCTGTCAGACATGGCTTCTATTTTCAACTAAGCCACCTCCTTCCTAGCATCTTGTTACACATTATTTTCATCATCCCTATGACCATTAATGATGTAAACCTAAATTTTTCCTTCATAGGGGTCAGTGGCCTAAATTCCTGAAGAAAGAAGGGAGAAGAACTTTTCCTGAGAAAAGAAGTCGCATTTTCCTTTGTAAAAACCCTATTAAAGAGGATGTTCGCAGGTTGCTATATAGGTAGGGTGCAAGAAAGCCTGATTCTTGCAGGTTGCACCATAGCTGGGTTGCGAGAGGTTCACAGGTTTCTCTATAGGCAGGGTGCGAGAATGCTTACACGTGGGAAAAACGAGTGTTTTCTCGAATCTTCTAGAAGGAGAAACTTCCATGGTGAGGTGGCATCCAAATGGTTTGGATCTTACTCGCTTTCATGATTTAGTGGGATCATCCTAACCTCCTCACCTTATCCTCTTCAGCTTATAAAAGGAGAGGAGCTCTCATGGAGAAGGGCTAAGTTGGATTTGGCTTGGAATTATTAGCTTGGTTAGAGTGGTTTTGAGTTTTGCCTTTGTCAAGATAGATTGTGAATATTATCAGATCTGTTCTCTCAGAATTCTTGGAGTGAAAGTGTGTGGGGAACGAAGGAAAGTTGGAAGGGACCTTATGACATGAAGGTCATGGTTGTAATCTCTCTTTCACATTTAATATGATACAGTAATATGATTCTTTCCTATAAATCTCATTGTGTTTTATTGTATGATTCCTTGATCACATACATAGGTTTATATTGAGTTTATGCTATTGCTATCACTTTGGTTAGTTGCGTTCTTTTGCAGGTTCATCATTGTATGAGCATTGGAACGGAGCTAGGATGGCGATGGTGAGAGGAAGCAACGTTTAAACAGTATGTCACCCATCCCTCTTTAGTTAGTAAATTCAATATCTAAAACTTAAGGAAAGCATCATGTTCTGGTGTGTTTTGTTCTAGATCTAGGTGGATCTAGGGAGATCAGTTAGTGTCCGCACTTACCGATTTATCCAATAACAAAATTGGCAACCATACTGGGGAACGGATTTTTTCCTAGTTAGTCCAGTTTCTCTTCCTTTGATTGCTTGTTTTCTAGTTTTTGAGTCTGTGGGACATCCATCCAAGGGTGATTTTAAGGATGGAAATTTATATTAAAATGTAGAAACATTGGCGAGTATTACTAATCCTTCATATCAAAACTATAAATGTTTGGCGATATTTTTGTAAAAATATTCAAATTTCTAAGGATTTTATAAAATTTTCATAAACTTTTGGCGATTTTTAAGGTAAAATAATTTTATCCTATAGAATTTGGGCGAATTATTTTTAGAAGAGAGAATCTTTTTTTGGGAAAAACCATGGAAAATTAGCCCATGAGCGAAATTTAGCCCCTAAAATCATCCCTGCATCCATCCAGACTCTCTGGATCTAGAAGTTCACTTAGATTCCCTGTCCTTTTTCAAAATTTTCTTTGATTATAGACATTCTCACACTGTACCTCTCTACAGCCTGTGAAAACCATTGATTTTCGCACCCTGCTGTTAGATCCAGTGTGAACTTCTCGCACCCTACCAGTGTCTATCCTACGAGAATATCTAATTCTCGCACTGTACTCTACTGCTAGGCTGTGAACTTGTTTGTAAACTTTTTTGGATTGGGTCTTGTCATCTTTTGATGACCCAGTTTTGCTTTGATCAGCTGGATTGAGATTTTGGACCCTATATTGATTTGTTTACAGTCTGCTTGACATTCTTTGAGTTTCTTTTAGCCATCTTTGCTTTGTTTGGTTTTGAAGGATTAGTCTCTTTCTTTGAGTGCATTTCAATTACAAAGCATGTGTTTTCTTTAGAATTGTTTAGGGAAAGATCAGATTTCTTCTGAATAGTTCGCTTTAAAAGAAAATTTTTAGTTTGGGTTTCTTTGTTTTAAAAAAGTTCATTATTGCTTTTAATGAAATTTTTGAAACAAAAAGATTTAATTTTTTTCTTTATATTAGATTGGGGGCATCCTTGCATTTGGAGTAGTGAAATTGCATGATTCTTGGAATTTTTTGGTCTTAAATTCTGAAAAAAATTCCCCCTCATGGCCGGCGGGGGCCATGAATCGTGCATTGGTGTACAATACCTTTTTCTCATTTCTTGAGAATCTTGATATTGATGAGTTTTAAGATTTTGGGACATTGTGCATCTAGGAATGATAAATATTTTATCCTTCTCATAGCATAGATTTCATCGAAATGAAAAGATTACATCTTCATCTCTTTGCATAACCTTCGAGTTGGTCAAAACACCATATTGTCCACACCATTTTCCTATTGAGTAACAAAATCCATAAAATAAAGAACTTATAAAAAATGATTAGACATTTTTTATATTTCCTGGTAACAAACCTACATTAGATTAGTTATAGGGCTTTGGAATAGGTGTGAAAGATAACTTTCCAAAGTTGCAAACAAGCATAGAATCTTGAGTTAGGGAGCGGTTAAATCCACTTATTACATTTTGTTCTGGGAAGCCCTTCTAACACAAGGGTCAATCACAAGGTCGCATTGAGACTGGCAGAGTTACTCACCCTGCTTTGTTGGTTTTGGTGTAGAGGTTGCGCGTATTATGGGGATCACTTGAGAGGTATACCCACAATAATGAGTGGAAGCCTTTCAAGTTGATTTCGGGCTAGATACCCTACCCTTGTGCGTGGATCAGACTGTCGATTGTTTCCCCAGGCATCACTGTAGTGATTGGTAACCTTAGTGGAATATCTCTTTAGGGTCTTTACACAAGGTGACTATGGAGGGGCAAGTCTTCACGGTACCTGGAATCGACATTGGCCAAACTCACTCGAGCTCCTTGGAGGGTATACCCACGTTTATGTGTGGGAGCTTGCACCAAGGCGTAATTCCATTAAGAAGGTCGTCAACGTAAATTTTCCACCCGCTCTATCTCATCCCCTTCTTTCTTTGTTCCTGCGATGTTGGATTTCATCACCAACTAGTGAGCTCATTGTGAGAAGGTTTTGTTTGCTTGATTGCTTACTAGATTCTTAACGTGTGCTATTTGTTCTCCCTAGTGGAATCTAGATTGGATTTTGTTTTTTAATAGCGTTAGTTCCCGAAATGACCAATGAAGGAACCTCTGCTCCAAGGGAACCTTTTGTTTTTCCTTCTTACGAAAACATTGTTCCTCCTCACATAGATACTTTGAGCCTTCCAGGTCTCACAATTGGATTACCGAGATGGTTGTTTTCCACTCAGGTAATCCCGAATGCAGTAAGTGCTCCGGTCGTAAGCACTTCCCCCCAAGAACATCAACCTCATGTTGATCCTTCACCTTCTTCACCAGTAAAGTCTTCTTCGCCTTCTTCGCTTACAAGGTCGCCTTCCATTTCATCTTCTTCGTCGAGTGAAAGTTCTGAATCTAGTAACCCGATGAATAAGAAGAAGAAGAAAAGAAAGAATAAGAAGAAGAAAATTAAGCAAGGATGCAAACTTCCAACCACTATAAAACATGTTGGAAAACAACCAGTTACTATTAATCGTGTTGGGAGTGTTGATGATGTCAAGATCACCCAAACAACCCGTAAGCCCAAGTACCCTTACAGGCTTTGTAAGGGTAGCCATCTTCTTAAGGATTTCCCTAGTCTATCCAAGGTTGTAGAAGGTTATAGAAGCATGGTCTACACATCCTTTCCAGTCCATGTCGTCATCCTTTGAACAACATGCTGACGACCCCCCGTCAACCAGTCATGATACAGTTGGGAAGAATAAAAGTAGAGTCAAGATCCCGTGTATGTTATGCAAAGGGAGTCATCTAACTCACCTTTTCCCTCATATGGAAGAAGCCTTGAAATTCCTGGAAGACATACCTGTTTCGCAGCCTCAACTTCCAACTGCTTATCGCAAGCTTTCTCTCGACCCACCTGTAGTTGATGGAATGATCAATCTGGTTCCCCCGTTGGTCAGTCCGGTTGATCAAGTGGTCAATCTGGTCACGTCCTTAATTGAACCAGTTGACAAAGTCATCGATCCCACTCTCCCTTTAGAGAGTGTTAACAAAGTGGTTGATCCGATCCCATTGTAGGTCGATCCCACTCTCCCATTAGAGAGTGAAACCTAAGCGGTCGATTCGTTTCCACCTGTTGACCCCATTCTCCCCTTAGAGAATGAAACCCAAGTGGTCAATTTGATCTCTCCATCGGTCGATCCTACTCTCCTGCTAGAGAGTAAACCTGATACTGCCCATGTTTTTCTCATTGGTACAAAATCTACCATACTGGGGGCTATTCCTCCTTCTCCCGTGGAACCCCCTCCAAGTTATGAGGCCATCCATTTTGATTGGGGTGTGCTAACTGGACCTCGTCTTCCCTCTCACATTCCTTTCCAGATTACAATAGAGGTTTGTGGTCAAGACGTTCCTCATGCACTGATAGATGAAGGTGCATCCGTTAGTATTTTGTCCTCTTTTGCTTAGCAAGCTTTGGGTTGTCCTCCACTTGCATCGGTTACGCAGAATCTATTAGCTCTTAACAGAAGAACTAGTCAACCTTTAGGGACCCTTCCTCAATTTCCTGTAAATTTGGGAGGGAAAACTGTCTTTATTGACGTCATGGTAGTCCAAGACCCCTTGGATTTTTCTTTACTCCTTGGGTGAGATTATGTCTATGCCATGAAAGCTATTGTGTCTACTCTTTTTCGTGTGATATCTTTCCCTCGTGATGGACGAGTTGTGACTGTTGATCAACTTTCATTCATTGACCCTGACTAGATTGCCTCCCTGAATGGTTCTTATATGCAGATGGTATCGCCCCTGCCATAGGTCAATTATGTGGCGTTGTCGCCCATGGCTTCAACTTCTGATCACTTAGATCCAGTAGTTGACATGGTGATCTCTTCAATAGGGTTTTTAGAGTCTGATCTCTTTACTTCTATTGCGACCCTCGACATGGTGTCCTTCCATAGTGTGTTTCTTCCTTCTAGCGAAGACCTCTTGGAAGCTATGACTGAGTTTTGTCCCTTGACATGGTCTCCTTCCGGAGCATTGTCCTCTTGGAGTCCATGATCAAGAAGAATTTGAGGATAGTTTTTATGTCTCTAAGGCAACCTCATTAAAAAATGAAATAGAGGTCTTTGAGCATAGTTTTCTTATTTCAAGCTCGTTAAAAAATGAAACCACTTACGAGGATAGCTTTTTCATCTCTGTGGCAACCTCGTTAAAAAATGAAACATAGGTTATGAGCATAGTTCTTGTTTCTATGTCAAGATCGTTAAAAAATGAAATAGTTTTCCCCCTCTCTATTTGAGTCAAGTCCTTCATCTAGTATTTGAAGCTTCATTTCCTCTACCTTTGTCGTTGGATGAAATGAAGCTTGGGGGGAAATACTTTCAGCCTTTAGACTTCATGTTGAAGTAGAGCCGCTAGTTTCTTAAGCTGGGGACTAAGTACCAACCATCCATGTGTTATGCATTGGGAAGTCCAAGCATAGTTTTCTATGGTTCAAGCTTGTGTAAAAATGAAACCACTTACCTCAAGCATAGTTTCCTCTGGTTCAAGCTTGTGTAAAAATGAAACCAGGTCCAAGCATAGTTTTGTTTTGTTTTAAAGCTTGCGTAAAAATGAAAATAATCCCGAGCTTAGTCTTTGTTCTTTCTCATGATCGTAAATATATGAGAATAAGTTACCGAGCTTAGTCTTTGTTCTTTCTCATGCTCGTAAATACATGAGAATGCAATCGAGTATACTTTTATCACTTTTTCGGACTCATAAAGGTTATACAAAAAAGGAACCCCCTGGAGTTCCCTTTAAGCTCTTTTTAGACTCTCTAAACATGAAAATATTGCCGAGCGATCTTGTTCTTTTCACGCTCGTAAAAGTATTTGAAGAAAACGTTCGATGAGCGATAGTTTATCACTTTTTCGGTCTCCTTGAACTAATTTACGAAAAAGGAACTGGGAGAGTTCTCTTTAAGTGTTTTTCAGACTCTATAAACATGAAAAACCCCCGAGTTTTCTTTCTTTGGACTTGCAAAACAAACATCAAAAGGCCCATATGTGACCGAACCACTCCTTCTTAGGGTTCGTTAAACATAATCTGAGGGACTCGTCCGAAGGATGAGCTTACATTACAAGCATATGTTATCCTCCTCAAGCTTGCGTAAAAATAAAGAGGTACTCGCCAGAAATGGTGGGGGGAAAAATTGGGAAAGAAATGTGTCTAAACCTGTATTCCATGGAAGAGTCGCTTTTGAACATGACACCCTTTCACTCACTTTGTGTCTAGGTTGGAAAATCCACTTGTCTCTTGATCATACTCCTTATAAGATTACAAATTGGTCTATGATCCATGTTGTTGAGTTAGTATTTCCAAGACAATTGTCGTGTCATCAATATGTTCAAAGAGAAATTCAACCCGAAAAGCCTTCTATTGCATCGGCCAGTTATGCAGTCCTCAATCCTTCTATTGTGTCATCCATCCTTGAGTTAGTCCTGAGTTGCTTGTTACTCTAAACTACATCAAATCTTGTTACTTGTTTCATGTCATTGATGTGGGATACATTAAGGCCCTCCTGTGACAAGTCTTTTCCTGTCAACTTCAACTCATTATCTAGGAATTAGACTTAGAAACCAATTGGTACCTTGGAACTTGCATGCCTCAATGGCAGGTTTCCTTGCTCTCAACAGTGGGTTTTCATTATTGACCTCTGATCGGAAGGTTTTGCCAAGTGTTCGACTTCAACTCATTGATTCACATTCGTTGGATTGTACTAGTGTACCTTGGGATTCATTGACATTAATGGTGATTTCCCTCGCACTTGTTAACGGTATACACTAATTACCAGTAATCAAGTGGTTTCTACCATGTTCAACTTCGACACATGTATTCACATGGTTAGATTCGTACTATAGAGTGGTGGAGATGAAGACCCTGGATATTTTCTGATAGATTCAGGTTGCGTTGGAGTATATTTAGTTTGTACTATTGCATAGATCCACATTGTATGTCTCGTGGATATGTTCAAATTTGAGTCTTTAACACATAGATCCACAGTGTATTTTTGGTGGCTATGTTCAGATACGATTCATATTGGCATGGATCCACAGTGTATGTTTGGTGGCCATGACCTATCTTACTTGACATGGATCTTCGCATGTTGAAATTTATGCTTTGAGTCATTTGTATTCTGAGTATGGGAATGCCTACCTCAGTGATGATATATTATTGTATTGTATTTCCTTGTTTTTTGGCAGGTTTTCGATCGACTGTTCCTTGTTCCCTACACACACTCGACAAAGTATTTCAGCTATCACTCTGTTCTAACTTCATACTTTGGGGGGCTCTCTGTTACACATTATTTTTGTCATCCCTATGACCGTTAATGATGTAAACCTATCTTTTTCCTTCAGAGGGGTCAGTGGCCTGAGTTCCTGAAGAAAGAAGGGAGAAGAATGTTTCTTGAGAAAAGAAGTCGCATTTTCCTTTGTAAAAACCCTATTAAAGAGGATGTTCACGGGTTTCTATATAGGCAGGGTTTGAGAATGCCTGATTATCGAAGGTTTCTCTATAGGCAGGGTGTGAGAATGCTTACAGGTGGGAAAAACGAGCATTTTCTCGAATCTTCTAGAAGGAGAAACTTCCATGGTGATGTGGCATCCGAATGGTTTGGATCTTACTCGCTTTCATGATTTAGTGGGATCGTCCTAACCTCCTCACCTTATCCTCTTCAGCTTATAAAAGGAGAGGAGCTCTCATGGAGAAGGGCTAAGTTGGATTTGGCTTGGAATTATTAGCTTGGTTAGAGTGGTTTTGAGTTTTGCCTTTGTCAATATAGATTGTGAATATTATCAGATCTGTGCTCTCAGAATTCTTGGAGTGAAAGTGTGTGGGGAACTAAGGATAGTTGGAAGGGAGCTTACGACATCAAGGCCATGGTTGTAATCTCTCTTTCACATTTAATATGATACAGTAATATGATTCTTTCCTATAAATCTCATTGTGTTTTATTGTATGATTCCTTGATTACATACATAGGTTTATATTGAGTTTATGCTATTGCTATCACTTTGGTTGGTTGCGTTCTTTTGCAGGTTCATCATTGTATGAGCATTGGAACGGAGCTAGGATGGCGATGGCGAGAGGAAGTGGCGTTTAAATGGTATGTCACCTATCCCTCTTTAGTTAGTAAATTCAATATCTAAAACTTAAGGAAAGCGTCATGTTCTGGTGTGTTTTTTTCTAGATCTAGGTGGATCTAGGGAGATCAGTTAGTGTCCGCACCTACCGAGTTATTCGATAACACATCCCTAAGTTGTCTGATTAATATTTTGAATGTAAGGCTGTCAGGTGGAGTAGTGACATGGATAGTCTCAACAGGTTTTTTCATGGTCTCCTCGACCTACTGCATAGGAATTTCCTTGTCTATCTCATCAGGCTTCTTGATACCTTTGCCTTTATATTTCTTCTTTTGAACAGGCGTTTCTTCTTTCTTCTCCATGGGATTTTCAATGCCTTTACCTTTCTTCTTTTTTAGAATAGAGGATTTTGGTAAGCATTGTTCTTCAAAAACCTCTTTAGGATCTGATGATCTTGTGAAAGGTTTCTTGACCTTGGTAGTAGTTGTTGGAGGAGATGAGGAGAAGTGTAGCTTCTTCCCTTTCTTTGTTGCAGTTTTAGTAGTAGAAGGAACTTCTTCTAACTCTGGTGGAGGAGGGAGCGAAAAATCTCTCTGTGGGGAATCACAATCTTCCTCCTCAGTTCTTGTGACCTCCTTGATGACCTCTCAATCTTGAACATGAACTCTGCCCTTTCTCTTCTTGCTGGTACCTTTTTTAGTAGCACTGGTGGATGATAAAGGGCTTTCTTTCTGCGATTAAGGAGTGGTTTCTATATCCAACTTAAAGTGAGAAGCAATAACAAAATGTTCCCATGAGATATCTTTCTTACCGAGTTCTTCAAAAACTAACATTCTAATCAATCCAGAGTGGAAGATGCTAGTATCCACATCCTTAGACTTGGATTGAATCCTATCTGAAATCTTACCTATGCTCTTTAGAAAATAGTAAGGAATATTCATTTCAATTTTACTAGTAAAATGCAATAGAAGCCTTATATGGTACTGGTATAATGTGTTGAACCTCCCTTCACATGTAAACTATCTTTGAATAATCCTTAGTATCTTTTCAAACTGTTGAATCAGTTGATTCCTTGGCACACCTTTAGACAAATCACTAGCTTGGTGTTCAGGCTTAAGGAAATCTTTGGCATAGGTTGCATTCAAAGCCATGGATTTAAACCATTTCTCACCTATGATAGGGATTCCTATTGCAGCTGAAATAGAGGCCTCAGTCACCTTGAATTCTAAATCCTCTACCTTGGTGTTCCAGCCATCAAAATGTAAGGAAAATTGCCTTGTCACCTCAGGATGACCTCTTTACATATTATGGCAGAAAGAGAGGCATCCCACTCTTTGAAAAACTTCTCTTGTCATGGGCTCTGTCTCAAAAAGATGCATATCCACAGGTTGAGTTCTAACTACCTTGCCCCCCTTCTGTGACTTCTTCATCTGAGGAGTCTCCATAGCTTAAGATGAGAGCTTCTTATGGCTATGGGGTGGTAATGACCAGGAGGACCTAAAGTCAAGCTTCAAATAGACAAGGCTACACTTTTACAAGAACTTCCCTTAAACCAGACTGATTGCTAGTAAGATCAACTTGGTCGTGGAAATCCCTCCGTTGGATTTGTGCAGGTATTGAACACTTAGACAATGAGAGGGTACTCTGTAATTGGACTTTGAACTGGGTAGAAAACACCTGACTCAAGTGTCAAAGGAAGCAGGGGAGACACAGTGTTGTTAAGCAACGCCTCTAGGTAGCGCACTACGTATGCATAAGAGAGAATTGTTTAGATGTTGTGAGCTCAGTAGCTATGATGGGTGGATGTATCAGAATTCGACATACAGGTAGTGAAATTTATAGGTTTGAAAGGAGAGGAGATAAGGATAGAATGGTATGAGGAAAGGTCTCATTCAACTATGCAAGCCAAATAATCCTAAACTCTGAGCGCTAACTCACTTTGAAAATTATGTGCAGAGAAGGAAACACAGGATACCTATGGAATAAAAACTTGTTTGAAGCCTCAGTGATATTTCAGGAAAAAGGCATGAACATCCTAGCCTCCGAATCTACCTCGGCATCAGATATGGTAGCATTGTTGTTGACTGGTTAGAACTGGGAGTTTGCGCAGCGCAACAATCTTAAGTTTTTCAAAATCAAAAACTGTTATTAGAGCTCGTAAATACGAGATCTTGAAGGCATATTTTAACCAACTCTTGGCACTGAAAACAAGGAATATGACATCGACATTGTAATCATAACTCAAGGTGGAAAATGATGAACGAGAAAGGTGCTATGGAAACTCCTGATGAGTGGGCAGTGCTCCATTTCAAAAAATGATTGGACAGGTAAGCAAAGGACAGCAAGGCATGTCTACGAGGGAATGAATGAGGAAAATGGTCTGTCAAATCAATCTATTTGTGGAGAGGATCGATCCTAGTGACAAATCATGAGGGGGGATCAAAGTTAAGTCATGAACAAAAATGGTCCTAAGTCCAAATTCACATGAGGATCAAAACATAAGTCATGACTCAACACTTTATTTATCAAGGGGGTCCTAACGAACACAATTTTTAAACGGGGTGAAATTTAAAAAATTAAAATCTAAGGCTTAGGAAAAGATGGAAACAAACTAAAAAACCCAAGGCAACTTAGTGTGATAGCATTGGCTCCACAGGGGATGGCATGCCCCCTGTGGGCTGCCAAGAATGAGTAGATTGAGTGCCTTACCCTACGGGTATGGGGTCAGTTATTAAAACAAAAATAAAATAAAGATGATATTTACAATGGCATGAAAAGCCACTCAAGGCTCAAGCAAAGTACTTTTTCAGAAAATGCCCATTGACAAGGCCACCAAAAACTTCTTCATTCTCCATATTTTGCAACTTGAAAGTGTTATTAGAGAATACCTTGGAGATTTTGAAGGGACCAATCCATAAAGATTCAAATTTACCGTGCTTGCCTTTATCTTGCTTCAGTGTATCCCACTTGAGCACCAAATCACCCAGTTGAAAATCCTCTTTGTTCACTTTCTTATCGAACGCCTACTTTATCTTCAATTGATGATCATGTGCTTTATCTACAAGCTTCTCCTGAGTCTGTTGCACTTCAACCAGCTGTTGAATCCTTCTGATCATATGTTCAGGCTCCCCTTGGTAATCTTGAAATAATTTTTCCACAGGTAAGGCAAGCTGAGAAGGAAAAATGGCCTCAACTCCATACACCAACTGGAAAGGGGAAAGTCCCAGGGACCTCTTTGTCCACACTCTTTCAGCCCACAAAGAAAACTTGAGTTTTGAGTCCCATGCCTTTTTGTTCTCCTCTAACATATTTTTAATGATCTTTATAAGACATTTGTTTGAGGATTATGAAAGCCCATTCCCTTGAGGGTAGTAAGGGGTAGAGTGAACCAATGTGATTCCAAACTTTTCACAAAACTGAATCAATGGTTTAGCCTTGAAAGATGCAGCATTATCAGTGACAATTCTATTTGGACACCCAAACCTTTCAATAATGTCCTCAAGTAAACCAATGATCACTTTGTGGGAAGCATTCCTTGTAGGGATATCTTATATCCACTTAGTAAAGTAATTTGTAGCAGTGAAGATCCATCTATGTTGACCACTGGAAGCGAGATGAATTTCCCCGATAAAATCTAGGCCCCACTTTTGAAAGGGTCCTAAAGCTGCAATAGGCTTTAATGGAAAATACTTGAGCTACTGCTTTCCAGAGAATTTCTAACATTTAACATAGGCTCTGATACTAGCACAAACATCGGTGAACAAACTAGGCCAGAAGTACCCAGCCCTGAGGATCTTGTATGTCATGGTTCTCCAATAATGATGCCCCCCACATAAACTGTCATGAAAATCAAACATAATCTTTTGGGCTTCTTGTGGGTCTAGGCACCTCAAAAGAATTCCTAATGGGTCTTTCCAATACAAAACTTGATCAACAAGGTAGTATTTTATTGATTTGAGTTTTAAGGCTCTCACCTTGTTACTTTCCATACCATCTGGGGGTTGTAAATTCTGTAGAAAAAATATAATGTCATTGTACCAACTGCAATCTGCCAATGCAGGGGTGACTTGAGGGCCTTTACCAGTCAATTCAGCCTGCTGATTTTTTGAACATGAGTTGATGAAATTTACCCCCAATGTTGAACAATTTTATTCAGCCAACAACTTGGCTAAACCCTGGACTTTAACCGAATTGGTAGGATTAATTTCCAAATCAAATTCAAGGATTTTAGCAATCCACTTGCTCTATTTTCCATATATATCAAGATGAATAAGAATTTCTTTTACAACAGCAGATGGGACATAAGCAATGACTCTTGAATGCAGCACATAAACTCTGAAGGACTTGAGAGCTTTAACCAATGCATAGGCTTTCTTATCCATGATGTCATATTTTAATTCAACATCTCTCAATGCCCTGCTGAAAAAGAAAATGGGTTTCTCTAAGCCTTCAACGTTCTTCTGCAATAAAACAGCTACTACTGTATCAAAAGAAGCGAAAGAAAAAATAAGAAAATCCTTGGAGTAGTCTGGGCTGATAAGGACCGAGGCTTCGGTCAAATATTTATTTATCTGATAAAAATAATTATGGGACTTAGCAATCCATTTAATTTCACTACCTTTCCTCAACATGGTTGCGATATACTTAACTAACTCAGCAAAATTTGACATAAACCTTCTCAAAAAATTAGTTTTTCCCAGAAAAGATTGAACCTCTTTTTTTGGATTTAGGAAGTGGAAATGTTTGTATAGCTTCAATCCTACTGGAATCAATCCTTACCCCTTCAGCTGACACAATATGCCCCAATAATTTTCCCTCTTTCATGGCGAACAATGATTTTTTCGGATTCAAAGAGAGACCAAATTTTATGCATTTCAAGAAAACCTTTCTTAAATGATCACAGTGTTCTTTATTAGATTGAGAGAACACTATTATGTCATCTAAATAGATAACAACAAACTTGTCCTTCTCTCCAATAAATGCTATGTCCATAGCTCGCTGAAAGGTCGCCCCTGTGTTCATCAAACCAAAGGGCATCTTGGCATACATGAATGTACCCCAAGGAGTGGTAAAGGCCATCTTCTCTCTATCTTCTGGCAAAACAGAGACCTGATTGTATCCATAAAAACCATCAACCATGGACATCCTGGCTTCTCCTGTCACCCTCTTTAATATGTGCTCCATCTTGGGCAAAGAATAATTATCCTTTTTAGAGCTTCTATTCAGATTTCAGAAACTAACTCAAAGTCTGATTTCTCCATTCTTTTTTCTCACTAGGACCAAATTGGCCACCCATTCATAATAACTCAAAGGAATGATAATTTTGCATCTAAAATCTTTTTTACCTCTTTCTCCATGACAGGCAGCAACATAGGATTGATTTGCCTCAACTTTTTTCTAAAGGGTTTGGTCTCTTCCTTTAATGGGATCTTGTGCTCTATAATGCTGGTGTCATAAGTTCTGAGATATTCATAAGTCCAAGCGAACACATCAAAAAATTCCTTTAAAAATTTGGTATATTCTGCCCTCTTCTCTCTTGATAGGCTACTTGACAACTTGACATATTTTGTAATCTTTTCTATGCCCAAATTGCACTTAGTTATGTTAGTATCATCAATAGACACTTTTCCCTTCACTGCCACATCATTTTCATCAAACAATATTTCCAAAGGAACTAGTCCTTTTGGAATGTGATTGCTAGGTAGCTGCACAATATCATGATTAACAATTTTATTAAGGAAAACATCAGCATGAGGATAAATTTCATAGCCATGATCCTAATCAATGTGTAATGCAGAAAATTCATCAACAGTCTCGAGGAATTTTTTAAGTTCTAGATCATCTTCGAACACCTTCCAATATTTTAAATTGTCCAGTATAGAAGGCCTGTACTTGACTTCTACATCATACTTGAGTTTAGGTGGTATTGGGATTCTGAAATTGCTTGCTGATACAGCCAAAGAATCAACCATGGTATTCTCTTCTCTAGGAATAAATGAAATGTTAAAAGTTGAGAAAAAACTGTCCACTAAGTCCCACACTTCATTCCTGTAAGATCTAAGCCTAGGGTGCTTTGTTTGATAAAGATTTTTAATCTCATGTAATATTAATTCAGCATCCCCAAATACCGATAGCTCTTATACCCCCATGTCTCTAGAAGCCCTTAGTCTCGAGACAAGAGCTTCATACTCTGCCACATTATTAGTAGTTTCAAATTCTAGTTTGTATGACAAAGATATAGTCTCTTGAGCTGGTGAGACAAAGACCACTCCACCACCAGCACCTTCCTTAGAAGAGGCTCCATCAAAGAACATATTCCAAATAGAGGTGGTTAGAGGAGACTCCTCACAAAAGGTAGCAAACTGTTTTCTAATTTCAAGAGGAGTTTCAGGAGCATCAGTGAGCTGCAAAATACTAGATCCCAAATCGGTATCAAAAGCAAAAATAGATGATTTGTGGGGTTTGCTTCATCATTAATGTTGCAAGCCAATTGAGCTTCCCTGTAAAGTCTTCTATGATCTCCCCCAAAAACGGGAATAGTAGCATATGAGAGATCCATCTGGAAGGTTCCCCCAAGTCTTTTTATCCAATACCTTGACAAGAGCATTCCAAAATTGGGGGGAACATTAGCCACTACAATATCCATGAATATACTTTTCATGGGAAGCTGAAATAGAGTCACAACCAAATCCTTAATGACTCCAAGACACTTCAATTTCCTGGAGTCAAAAGAATATAATTCATGGTAAGTCTTCGTGATTTCTAACCCAAGTTCATCCATAACATTTTTTGGCATGAGATTGTGGGATGCCCCTGAATCCATCAAACAATTATGCAACACCTTATCATGAATATTCAGTGATGTATAGAAAGGAGGGGATGAATCATCTCTATATTCTATCAACGGACCCAAGATCACTGTTGGTTTTTCATCTTGCAGATTTACTGGTTTTGGAGAGATATTTCTTAAATTCTTTATTTTTTATCAATTCCAAAAAAGGTACATGGATCTTTATTTTTTGGATCTCATTCTAAAAACTGAAGGAAGAAGAAGACTTCGAGATTTCTTTGGTTTCAGGAGTAGGATTTATGATCATAACTTGTGGACTTTGAGAGTCTTTTTCCTTACTACTATCTGTCACAACCTTGGTAGAATTTTCTTTTTGGGCAGGCTGATTAGGAGCATCAGTTTTTTCTTCATTCTTCTTGGATCTCAGATTATATCTATTAGTACTTTCTTTTTCTTTCTCTCCATTAATTAATTCAATTATCTAGATATCCATCAAGGATTTCTCATAAGAAAATTGAGTTAAGTGAGGGGATGGGGATGTGTCACCTAAGCAATGAATCTCAGGGTCAACTTCTTTATCCTCTCTTTCTTCATCAGCAACCGGGTTATTCTGTAAAGGAGTTTGTACCCTTTTATCATCTCTCTCTCTATTTCTGGGATCTCTGGGAAGGATTTGGGGAGCACTATTTGGTCTCCTAAAGCTACATTTGTTATCAGTATTTTGAGTATTTTTGTAGGTCTATTTTCCTTCCAGTTTTAATTTCTCTATCTCACTAGAAAGGGATTTTACTAATTCGGTGAGCTCCTTCACTTGAGGATGAATAGTATAGGAGTCAGAAGTTGAGGCTACAGTTCTTCTTTTTCTTCTATCCCTATCGAATTTCCCTCTGATTTTATCAGATGCCACTATGTTGGATTCTACCTTCAAGGTTGTGTCTTGCATATGAACTAAGGAGGTTGATCTTCTTTCTCTCAGTAGAAGGAAAAACTTGGGGTCAAAATAGTTTCAAAGGATGAGTATTCTACAAGAAACTCTTCAAAATCAAGTTTCTTAGATACTTCAGCAGAAGGTAAAGAAAGATTACTTGATATAACAACTGGAGTATCAAGAGTGGAATCAGGCAACTGACCAGAAGCACTTGTAGTAGCAGTAGAAAAGCGTTTTTGGGAAGCTTTTCCCTTCTTGATTATTTTCTCTGGTTCAGCCTCAGAAGGAACCAAAGGTGGTTGTGGATTTGATCTCGTATGTCTTCCTTTAGGTGCCAGAGCTAAAACAATGGATTCTCCAGGTGCAAGCTGCAATCTTCAAGATACTAAGGTCTAATGAACCTTTAGAACTAGTAAGTTGTGTCATTTAATCCTAGGGAAAAATATTCAAATATTACCCGGAAACGACGCCAAGAATGTTAGCACTAGGAATCACCTACAGAGTGCTTGGAAGGCAAGCCCAGTACCCATCAGGTTATATGTGAATGTAAAAGAGTTTTGAGGGGTCAAATGGATAAGACTCAAGATGATAATGTTCTAGCTCAAAAATCAGGGCTAACATGCACGAGAAATCAAGGTCTTGGCTAACTTCAATCAATAATTGGGAGTAAGTATGAACAGGGGGAACTCTTCAGTGGGAGGAATGTAGGGGTTGTTGTAAACATCAGGTCTGCAAACAACCTAAGGAATAAAGATTCTTAATACAAGATATTCTTGAGTTCAGAAATTAAGGACACTAAAGAAAAATCATGATAATATAATAATCAAACATACACCATAATATCACCACAACCATTCATGTGAATCATTAAAAAAATGAACACTTTAGCATCAGAAGAAAGTAAGCTGGAAAGAGAAGCCGATGTATATTAACCGAGATATCTTTAGTCAAGTACTTAACCAGTTCACAGTAACTTCATCAAAATATTACAGTCTAAGGGAGCCTTGCTTAACCATTTGAACCTACTAAAGAATTTCATCTATCTATTTATAACAAAGAGGGAGGCAACAATTGGAGGTGCGAGCTGGCCTTCTTCCCATGAAAATCTCTAAGAATTTATTTCATCTAACAACTTGACTAACAACCTATGCTATAAAATAGGAAAGTGTTGTTGACTAATCTAACCGATCTTCAAACTAACTTGATCCCCCTTTGGTGCGCAATTGCTTGTTTTCCATGTGTCTTTCAGGGGCATGTGGCTATCATCATGCTGCCGGCTATTGTTTCTGCAATTCTCTCCATCATCAACTATCCAAAAATTGTTAGCTTGACCCTCCTAGATTCCTGGTATCTGTTGGTAGCATCTTTGGGTAACATTCTGAGTAGCGCACTTCGTAATGTCTTCACCAAATTTCATGAGACTCTGTAGTGCAACCTCAAAACTGGACAGGTAGAAAAATAGGTAGCACCAAATATTTGTATCCTCTGTGCAGACTTCAGTCTCTGCAGAAATTTAGGTAGCGAATTTTAGTAGCGCCACTCTGGTGCGTCTCTGTGCAAATTCTGTCTCTGCCAGAAATTCGGTAGCGAATTTAGGTAGTTCCCACTGTGTGTCTCTGTGAAAATTTTATGTAGCACCATCAAAATACATAGCACCTCCACTTGGACATGTGCAGAACGAGTAGCAACCTTGAGTAGTATCAACACCATTAGCTTTAGGTGATTTGGCAACATTGTAGGTAACAAACTAGTGGAACACCAAAAATAGACTATTCTGTAGCACCATAGCGCTACAGAATGTCTACACTATTACTGCCGAAGGAGTTAATTCTTCATAAAAATCCCAAAAATATGAATAGTAAACACTTAGAAGCCTATATAGGTGGTACAGGTAGTGTTTCAACAACAATTTATCCTCACAAAAAGGAACCATCTTCAAAAATGGGGCTCACCTTTCATCGACTACTTCGTGACCCTGACACTTAACCTGACACTCTTCCTTGGGGAAGGTGGATCCTCCTTTGGCACAATAGGCTTCTTCCTTTTAGCAGTGAAAGGCTTCTTCAGTGGAGCTATGCTCTCCTTGGATGCTAGTGTCTCCTTTTCAATAGCAGCTTCAACCAATACTTGCAAGTCCCTTTAAGCCACTTCATCTTGAAAATGTTGCAACTCTACTTTGAGCTTCCTGTTTTGAGACTGAAATCCTTTGTTCTATCTGTAAAGGTTTTTGAGTTGCCTATGGAGAGGTTGGTCCTTTCTTGCTACAAACCTTTCCAGGTTGAGAGTGTGGTTGTAGCCATCCATGAGTTCTTTCATCTTAACCTAGTCAAATATGGCTTCTGTTTTCATCTTAGCCACCTCCTTCCTAGCATCCCTAAGTTGCCTGATTAATCTTTTGAATGTCTGGCTGTCAGGTGGAGTAGTGACATGAACAGTCTCAACAGGTTTTTTCATGGTATCCTCTTCCTACTGCATAGGAATTTCCTTGTCTATCTCATCAAGCTTCTTGATACCTTTGCCTTTATCTTTCTTCTTTTGCACAAGGGATTCTTCTTTCTTCTCCATAGGATTTTCAATGCCTTTACCTTTCTTATTTTTTAGGATAGAAGATTTTGGTAGAGACTTTTCTTCAAAAACCTCTTTAGGAGCTGATGATATTGTGAAAGGTTTCTTGACCTTGGTACTGGCTGCTAGAGGAGATGAGGAGAAGTGTAACTTCTTCCCTTTCTTTTCTGTAGTTTTAGTAGTAGAAGGAACTTCTTCTAACTCTGGTGGAGGAGGGGGTGAAAAATCTCTCTGTGGGGAATGAAAAGCTTCCTCCCCAGTTTAGTGACCTCCTTGATGACCTCTGAATCTTGAACATGATATCTTCCCTTTCTCTTCTTGCTGGTACCTTATTTAGCGGCACTGGTGGATGATAAAGAGCTTTCTTTCTACGATTGAGGAGTGGTTGCTATATCCAACTTGAAGTGAGAAGTAATAACAAAATTTTCCCATGAGATATCTTTCTTACCCAGTTCTTCAAAAACTAGCATTCTAATCAATCCAGAGTGGAGGATGCTAGTATCCACATCCTTAGACTTGGATTGAATCATGTCTGACATCTTACCTATGCTCCTTAGAAAATAGTAGGGAATGTCCATTTCAATTTTACCAGTAAAATGCAACATAAGCCTTATAAAGTACTGGTATAATGTGTTGAACCTCCCTTCATATGTAAAGTATCTTTGAATAATCTGCAATATTTTATCAAATTGCTGAATCAGTTGATTCCTTGGAACACCTTTAGACAAATCACTAGCTTGATGTTCAGGCTTAAGGAAATCTTTGGCATAGGCTGCATTCAAAGCCATGGCTTTAAACCATTTCTCACCTGTGATAGGGATTCCTATTGCAGCTGAAATAGAGGCCTCAATCACCTCGAATTATAAATCCCCTACCTTGGTCTTCTGGCTATCAAAATGTAAGGCAAACTGCCTTGTCAGCTCAGGATGACCTCTTTGCATATTATGGCAGAAAGAGAGGCATCCCACTCTTTGAAAAACTTCTCTTTCCATGGGCCTTGTCTCAAAAAGATGCATATCCACAGGTTGAGTTCTAACTACCTTTCTCCCCTTCTGTGACTTCTTCATCTGAGGAGTCTCCATAGCTTAGGATGAGAGCTTCTTATGCCTATGGGGTGGTAATGACCAAGAGGACCTAAAGTCAAGCTTCAAATGGACAAGGCTACACTTTTTCAAGAACTTCCCTTAAACCAAACTGATTGCTAGTAATCTCAACTTGGCTGTGGAAATCCCTCCATTGGATTTTTGCAGGTATTGAACACTTAGACAATGAGATGGTACTCTATAATTGGCCTTTGAAACTGGGTAGAAAATGCCCAACTCAAGTGTCAAAGGAAGCAGGGGAGACACAGTGTGGTTAAGCAGCGCCTCTAGGTGGCGCACTGCGTATGCAGATGATAGAACTATTTAGATTTTGTGAGCTCAGTAGCTATGATGGGCAGATGTATCATAATTCGACATACAGGTAGTGAAATTTACAGGTTTGAAAGGAGAGGAGACAAGGATAGAATGGTGTGAGGAAAGGTCTCCTTCAACTATGAAAGCCCGATAATCCAAAACTCTGAGCGCTAACTCTCTTTGAAAATTATGTGCAGAGGAGGAAACACAGGATACCTGTGGAATAAAAATTTGTTTGAAGCCTCAACGAGATTTCAAGAAGAAGTCACGAACATCCCAACCTTCGAATCTACCTCAGCATGGGATTTGGTAGCACTGCTATCAACTGGTCAGAACTGGGAGTTTGTTCAGCGTAACAATCTTGAGTTTTTCAAAATCACAAACTGTTATCAGAGATCGTAAATACGAGATATTGAAGGCATCTTTTAACCAACTCTTGGCGCTGAAAACAAGGAAGATGACATCATCATTGTAATCATAACTCAAGGTGGAAAATGATGAACGAGAAAGGCGCTACGGAAACTCATGATGAGTGGGTAGTGCTCAATTTCAAAAAATGATTGGACAGGTAAGAAAAGGACAACAAGGCATGGCTACGAGGGCATGAATGAAGAAAATGGTTTGTCAAATCAATCTATTTGTGGAGAGGATCGATCCTAGTGATAAATCATGAGGGGGGATCAAAGTTAATTCATGAACAAAAATGGTCCTAAGTCCAAATTCACATGAGGATCAAAACATAAGTCATGACTCAAAACTTTATTTATCAAGGGGGTCCTAACAAACACAATTTAAAAAAGGGGTGAAATTTAAAAAATTAAAATCTAAGGCTTAGGAAAAGATGGAAACAAACTAGAAAAGCCAAGGAAACTTAGTGTGATAATAGAACCAGAGGGATAATTCCTGCAAGAACCTCAATGCATAATAGATAGAAAGGAAACCCTGCTCAGGAATAGAACCATTGAACAGGTCAAGGTGCAGTGGAAACACTTTGGCCCAGATGAGGCTACATGGGAAATGGAGGATTCCATGAAATAGGCATATCCATTTTTGTTTACTTATGTACCTATAGAGCGCATCAGCAGATAAAACATCGATGACAATGTTCCTTTAAGGGGGGGGGATTGTAATACCCCTATTTCCCCTAGTTTGCAAATATTACTATGACTGACCAAGAGACTATGGAAAACTAGATATGTGTGAATGTTTGATTTGATGAACCTTTGTATAAAAGGTCAATGTATGTATTTTCTAATTTAAATAGAAAATGGATAAGTGTTTCATAACTTCTGAAAGGACCATGGATGTTATGAGAGAGATGGTGAAGGGAACCATAAATGGTTGAGATGACCCCCACTAAACCAGTACCTTACTGGATTTAATGACTCAGACTCAAAACAGTCCTCTGACCCATAAATGAATTACCACTCAGATTGGTAGCTGGACGAATCCTCTTAAAGAGTTAACAAGGAGATGAGGCAGAGTACCCATTTTCAATACTTCCATACCTAACCACAAGCTGGGGATTCTAACCCACGCAACCTTATTGAGGAAGGAAAAAAAGAGTTAATTCATGGGCAGAGACAAAAAAAAGGGAGACCAATGCGAGAGAGAAGGGTGGAACTAGACCAATATCGAGAAGAGAAACGAACACTTGTAGCTCTATAGTACAAGGAAGAACAGAGAAATAAACTCATTCTAGGCGCAAGAAGTTGTTGGCAAGTTTTTTCGGTTCAAGCTTATAAACGAGGGTGACAAGTGACTGTGGAAGTACTCGTGCAGACCTCATTGCTTGGTACAAAGAAAACTCATTGCCGGGGTCCCATGGGAGGAGGAGAGTAACTTCTATCCCTGAATGTCATTGAGCAAGAAGAAAGAGTCTCTCTCAGAGCATCGTGGTCTAGCTCAGGGGTGGCCAGCGGTAAATCCGTCAAGAGTGGTTGTGCCTATGGTTGGGAGGAAACAGACACCCCTTTCAGTAGTCACTTCACAAACTCTGGTTTTTTGATAAGTATTTTCATGCCCTGTGTATTGAAATGGAAATGATGTTTGAATAAATATATATGTTTATGACTAAGTTCTATGTTGAAGTATTTAGGTAGAAATGTGTAATGCTTTTATGTGAACTCGTTTTTGAATGTTCTTCGGCTTTCCTCCTCTTAGTAGCTATAGATCTATGGGTTGTAAGTATGCAATAGTGTCGAGGAAAGATTTATTGGGAGGTTTAAATCGTGTCGGCCTCTAGAATCTACCTTCGCGGGAATACTAAATTCAAACCTGATGGAAGGAGGGGGCCTCCTTCAGATCTTTCACTCATGTGACCCATCGCAAAGTAATGCGAGCCACTGATTTGAGGGTATTTGGGGGTCCCCTTGGTCGTTGGGTTTATGCCAAGAGAACTTCGAAGAATTCCTATTTTGGGAGAATAGGGATGTTAAAGCACCAAACTCCCCAGATGCTGAAGTTACGAAGTGCAGAGAGCCGTGGCTCTAGAGGGACCCACGTATGGTACTTTGGTGGAGTCCTGCTTCGGGAGAACGAAGTGGCCATGATTCCAAAACTCCCTAAGGATGGAGTTGTGAACTGACGAGGACCGTAGATATAGGGACCCTTCGGTATCTCCCCTGATCATTAGATATAGGCCATGGTCATCCCGACACTGACCACTTCGGGAGCAAGGAGGAAGTCACACCACGGATCCCCCGAATGTTGAAGTTATGAAGTAATAGAGGCCATATATTCTGAGGTTATGTGGACACACCTTGACCATGAGATCTAAGAGTGTAGGGAGGTCATCAGTCGGGAGTGATATGGCACAATGACATCATCTATGGTGACGTGGACCCACGACTGACCTGCCACTTGTCACCTAGATTCATATGTCACGTAGACCCTATGTTCTCAGTAACACATGACACATGTCACCCATAATAGGGGCCACGTGTCATCTCTGCCATGCTGCATGTCACCCCTGGCACTTATCTGTTTAGTCCATTTGGCGGGAGGAGTATTCAGGACCCACATGTACTTGTCTCTACATCCAGTACGTCAGTATGTGCAAGGGTGGACCCTTCGAGAGTCCAAAACTTTAGGGCTCTGGAGGTTTGAAATGCAGTGTCGAGGGTAATTCGAAAGGCCCAAGGGACGAAGCCAGGTGGTGAGATTATGGGCTCCTTCGAGAGTTCGGGAATTCGGAACTCCGGAGGACATGCATGCAGAAAAGAAAAGGGGCGTTCAGCGCCGAACGTCGAGTTCTCCTATAGCCTGTGTGTTAGAGATGAGGATTAAGTCTCATCATTGGTTTGGACGGTGGATGGACCTTCCCTACGGGAAGTAGGAACCTAGAAATGGTACGAACGAGATGGACCCACGTGGGCACCACGTGGCCCTCAACTAATGAATGCCCGAAGGACTTTGGGAAGCCATAACTTGTAAACCAGAGGTCAGATTAGAGCCTGGTAACAGTCGTTAGAAAGCTACAGGTGAATAGAAGAGGATGAATTATCTCAGAGAGATGATTTGAGATGATTTGAGTAAGAAGAATATTGATGCCCCATCCCTAGAAACGGTACTTAGGGGTCGGGTGCGTTACAAATGCATGAAAGGGAAAAAATGGTTACTATTCTAAACAAGATCAAATCTTAACCCAAGATCAACTTTTATAATCATATCATCACCTTCACTTAACTGTAGATTTCATCAATACTGCTCATTGTTCTTATTTAAGATTTTCTTTTATCAATCTTTCCAAATTAGAGAGCTTTTATTCAATCACATTTTCTTTTAGAACTGAACATGGGAATAGTAAAATGATTTCAGGAAAAATGAAGGGTTTTATAATTTGCGTAAAGTAAAAACATGGATGAGACATGAAAATGACCAATGTTCCTTCTGCAAATGATTTATCATTCTATCAATCATCAACCAATGTGGACAACTCCAGACATCAACCAAATGAAATTTTGTATTTTATTTGCCTTTTAATTCTTTGGCGTTCAGTTCATCAATCAAAATATATTAACAAATGTTCCAGATAATTCACTCAATAAATCTGTAAGAAAATCCAAATATGAACTCTTTTAAATATATCAATTCAAACTTTGTTTTGTCAGATATATTTCATCCAAAGAATTCATCATAACAACTGAGTGAAGTCAATCCAATGCCAATGAAATAGAGCACATGGAGGGTTTGGTTAATTTTCCCATATCAAATTTGATTGAACCAATTTTCATCTCTATGTTGCTATATATACCATGCCATTCAAATATTTGTAATTATCCAGATTGTAATCAATATGCCAAAATCAAAATCCAATCAATATGAGCCCAATAATACATTTTTGGGGTATGCATGGACTGGAAATATTAACACCAATTTCAATATAACAGTTCTAGCATGGTTGTGGGCATAAGAAGAATTCATTTGCAGAGTTGAAGTATCAATAATTGGACCCAAATGTTGGTGATAAAATACACAAAACTAAACAGAGGGTTTCATAGGGTTTCACATCTATTATTTAAAGATAAACAATTGCACAAAATTATCCTTGAATCAGAAAATAAGAGCAAGTCAAGACAGAAGGGCAAATTGAAACCCTACATTTTCAAAAAGAAATTAAATCATAAAACCATAACTCCATTAATTACAAACAAGGTTAAACCCATACAAGCAAGAGGTGTATCAAATCGAAGCCAGTTTGAAACTCATCCACCTGCTCAACATAAGTCATAATCGAAATTGGGCTGTCACTACACAATGTGCCCAAATAATTGTTGCAATTTCCCTTTGAACCAAATGCAGAAGTAGTTAAAATGATAAATCTGGTAGTGCAAACCTTGGGATTTTCCTTTATTTTGTTTTAAAACAAAATCCATACCAAATATAAAAAGAAACAATTGGTGCACGAGACTGAGATATAAACCCATGAAAGCAAGACCAGAATGCAGTCAACGTTGATGAGAATTCTTTTTAAAAGGAAAACTATTTTCGTAAGATTGCTATGCAAAACCCAGGTCATAATACCACTGGTGTTCGAGAGCCAATTATTTTTTTATTTCTTACTAACCCACAACATGTAATAAATCGTCATTCACAGTCCCTTTAATATCCACACACAACACAGAGTCACACTTAAAACACACACACAACATGGAAATAGAATAGAGACAACGTCCAAAATTATCGAAGCAGAGTAAAACATTTGATGCTAGAAGAGTCCAAAGTGCTCATACCTATTAAAGTAGTTTAAATAACCATAGGAGGGACAACCAAGGATTATTATCCAACCACCAACACAAGCTTAAACTCAAACCCTCGACTAATAGTAGATGAGAATTTCCAAGCAAATAACAATGTGAAAAGGTGGTATACCTCAGGAGGTAAAACCAACGGGGAGTGTAATAACTCTCATTTACTTCACATCGCTTCCACAATCGGATGGTTGGAAATAAAAACTTACCAACTCTTCCATGATAACCATCAACCAATCGAACTTTACTCTATGGATCACATTCAACACCAGGTCAGAATCAAAACTCAAGTTTCATGCTATCATATCCATGCTTTCAAAACAATCAACTCGTATTTATAACATATCCAACAACCATACTTATACCATATTCATGAAACACAAAAAAAATGCCAAGGTTTATTTACCAACGATGTTAACCATACGACCAAGTATCATATCGTGTGATGGCCCTATCATATGTGAACCTTACCATAAGTCAAATCGTATGCAATAGCTTTGTATAGTATTGAAACTTTTTATGATAACCAATGTTGTTATATGATATATGTGCATAAAGTGAAACTTAACCATGCCCTTTAATATGCTACAATCTTAACACAATAACAAAGTTTTATGCCCATAATATTGAGACTAACATAATACTTATGTGATGGACTTTTCCTTTCTTTTCTTCTCATATGGCGACAATTTTCTTAGCGCAATAAAACATGTCACAGAATCATTTATGCATAGAACTCCAGGAAGCAATTATTTAACACTTCCAGTCAATTGTTGTCTGAACTACAAAACTTTAAAAGGAGCAAAATCAACTTAACATTCTTCTCTTCAAGGGGTCCCACCTACTGTTTATATAGTATAATAGATAAAATAAATATAGTGTGTGCATTGCAACTCTTTGCAGGTCGAATTCAATTGCACTTTTTTGTGTCAACATCCATTTCTACCTATATTTTCTTACAATTCCAATCACAAAGGGATTTTTGTTAGCTAAGAGGTGAGGATGCATAGGAGCTTAGCTATGTAAATTGTGGAATGGTCATAAAGCTATGAGCTACATTCTATCTTGAGATTGTCAAAATGAAAATTGAGCAACCACTCGAAGTTGGTTTTACCGAACAAGTTTGCAAAGTAAATATTATGTTTGGTGGTGGTGTTGAATTGTTGTGTAGTTGTATTCATGTTTATTGCTTCAGTTCTATGTGAATTA
>ML819336.1:12307-23755 GCA_009831015.1 Picea engelmannii
CTTTGAGAAAATAGACGCACCTCCCAACTGATCGAATAGATCATCGATCCTGGGCAACGGGTACTTGTTCTTTATGGTTACTTTATTAAGTTGTCTATAGTCTATACACAGTCTAAGGGTGCCATCCTTCTTTTTCACAAACAATACTGGTGCTCCCCATGGGGACACGCTGGGTCGAATATAACCCTTATCCATCATTTCTTTCAATCGTAACTTGAGTTCTACTAACTCAGGTGTGCTCATTCAGTAAGGTGTCCTGGACACGGCACCGCTCCCGGTGCAAGTTCTATTGAAAAGTCTATGTCTCTTCTTGGAGGTAGACCCGATACCTCTTCCGGGAATACATATCTGTATTCTCTCAGGATAGGGTGATCATCAGGGCTTGGTTTAGCACCTTCGGTTATTTTCAACACCTGTATTGCATATAGGGGACATCCCTTTCCGCAATACTTTCTCATTTGCAGGGCTGATATTTGTCTCACCGAGATCGGTTTTCGGATCCCTTGGAGGGTTATTCTTTGTCCTTCTTGGCTCACACATTCTAAGGTTTTATGGTAATAGTCCAATTTGGCTTTATGGACGGCCAACCAGTCCATACCGATCAACATATCGTACGATCCCAGGGGTAATATATTAAGGGTTGCTTGGGTGGGGAATTCACCCATCATAAATTGACAAGCTGGTATGACCTCTATTACCTTTCTTTTGGTGCCAGTGGCTAACTGTACCAACCATGGTTTAGTTTGCTTCTATGGCTGTAGTTTACACTTATCAACAACTCTAGGGGATATATAACTCAAATTTGAACCAGGGTCAATCAAAACAGACACCAGATGGTTGAAAATCATACCTTCTATTTCCACCACTGAAGCTTGGTGGTCAGCTTGGTTATTATCCAAGGTTGCATAAATCTGCGGCACACTTCTTGCCACATTGTTGACTGTGGTGGCTTCCTGCATGTTATAAATTTTTTGACTGTTCTGTTGTCGGTGTGGACAGTCTCTCCGGAGATGCTCTCCTCCGCAATCCCAACATTTCAGAGGTTCTTTCTTTGGGTTGTTAGTCTTCACTGATATAGGTCCATAAGTTTTATTTCCATCCCCCGAGGGAAAGTTCTGCTAGAGTACACTCCGGGTTGGGAAATTCATTTTGGGGTTCTTTTTGTAGTTTTTAAATCCTGAGGATTTTCTCCCCTTTTTCTGAAATCTCGAACCACTCTTCGGTCTCCAATCTCCACGAGACTCTGCCTGATGTCCATATTGTTCATGACAATATGTTGCCTTTCGTATCGTTTCTTCTAAGGTCTTTGGCTCGTCAAATTCAATTCGGTTCCGATATTCCTTGGGTAACCCACTGACGAAGCGTTGTGCCTTCGCCTTCTCTGCTTTGATGTAGGGTACATATCTCAATAAGTCAAGGAATTTGTTGACATATTCCTCCATGGTAAGTTGTCCCAGTTTGAGTTCATAGAACTCTTTAGCCTTTTCGTCGAAATATCTCTCCGACGGATACTTCTTCCAGAAGTATTTTTCAAACTGTTTCCAAGACAGGTCCTCCTCGCGGACCCCTTTCATATTCTTAAGGTCTTCCCACCAGATGGAAGCTTTTTCGTTCAGATTGAAAGTGGCCACTCGGGACTTCAATTTCTCTGAAAAATCATGGACTCTGAAATATTTCTTCAGTCCAAGTAGCCAGGCCTCGGCTTCCTCTCCCTTCTTTATCTCACCGTCGAAGGAGGGAGTTTTTCCCTTCCTGAATTCCTCAAATTTATGACTCTTGGAAGTCTTTTTCTTCTTCTGTTTTCTGCGAGAATAGAAACTGGTCCTGCTGCTGGAAGAGCCTTCTAAATCACCAACTTCCTTCTCAGTGGAATCGTTTGGCACTGGTCCTTTACCTCTGGGGTGGACCTTTCTTGACGTGCTTCTCTCAGTATGGCCATTGATACGACCATGATTCTGCATCTCAGGTTCATGCTGCATTTGTCGATGTAGGTTGGATAAGCTCTGCAGTAAAACTGCATTAATTTCGGTTTGCTTTTCTTGTTCTTTCATCATTCTTTCATTATCGACCTTCCAGCTTTGCAATTCGACCATGAGACTCCTCACAGTCTCATCTAGGTCTGGAGGGGTTCCTATTGCTCTTCTTTCATCAGACTCTTCGTCCCTGTTGTGGGAGCCTTCTCCCACCTCTTGGTGAGTCACCATACTCTGCGTCTGTAGATTCCCGCGGTTGATCATCCGCTTGAGTGAAAAGACAAACGTTGGCTATTAGTCAAGAGTTAAATTCATTTTTATAATTTGCGCATAAATTCATAACTCTTTCACATTCATACACAGTCGGGTTCTCATTTCCAATGTTTTTTTTTTTTTTAATCATGGACAAGAGAGTTAAGTCAGGGGATTACTCCTCATAGGAGTGCTTCGAACGAATTTTATACGCGACTCGTGCATGAGCCCAATCAGGCCGAGTGTTTTAACCATGCTCTGATACCACTTTGTAACATACCCACTACCTAAATCAATTTTTTTTTTTTTTTTTTCGTTTAGTTCTCAACAATGACAATCCCCGAAGCTTGCATCAGTGAAATGCCAACCCTGGTCCACTGGTCTTTCATTCACCTATATGGCTCTCTACACCTAACCGTGGTCTTTCTCTAATGCCAATCTCAAGTTTCGGGGTTTCGTCCTTTCTAATGTTGAGGGTTCCTATGCCCTCGATTCTTCGATCTTCGACGAGCTCTCTTCCGGCCTTAGCCCCTCCGGGTTATGGCCTGGTCCACATGACCATGCTCACGAGACCACAACCTTATATTTTTATTTTTGTCGAGGTTCGGGCTTTCAAATGCCAAAATGCATATGCCCTTTGGATCCGCAATCCTCAGATTCCCGACGCACTCCATCTTCCACTAGTCCCCTTGGGCTAGTCTTTTGGGTCCATACGACCTCCCTCTATGTGACCGCAGCCATACCTCCTCATCGGGGTTTTGACACTCGTGATGTCCCAACAATTTGGTTCACCGATCCCCGAATCTCGATATGCTCCTCTGCTGCCTTAGCCTCCTGGGCGAAGTTTTTAGTCCACGTGACCTCTGTCAGGCTGCTAAATTGAAGCTTTGAATGACCTGAAACACTAAATTGTCAAACCAGGGTTGGTAAACTTCGAGCTGATACACAGTATGTGCAGGTAAGCGTCTAGTCTTTATCTAAATGCTATCCTAAGAAGAAAACACACACTTATTCTGAGAACTTGAATCTTAATGTCTAACTTGAAACTGAGCATTTCCTATTTAAGTCATAAACGTAAAAAACAGTCTTGTGCTCAAATGCTGGTGCTGCTATTTCTATTCAAAAGTGTGGTTCCATAAGATTATTTTACCTCTATGCTCAATCATCTACCATCATCATTTCTGTTTAAGTCAGGACACACAGAGTATTGTCGAAAATGCATTCATTCTAAGCAGCAACAAATCAATCTAATTCTGTCTACAGGAAAACAAAGTACTATCCTATCTACTGGTACCAGGAGCTCCTTTTGTTCTAACTGTAATCTAACTATTCTAAGCAGGCAAGGTAACTACTGTCTAACAAAGCAAAATGCATGCTAATTCTGAGTTATATTCGAATTGAAAATGAAAAGCCACACAATACCACATTCGTACTCTTAACCCTACAGGCATCAGTCATGTGTTTTATATTCACCAACGTAAAAGATAACAGTCTGTGGAAAATGGTTCTGTTGGAGAACGATACGATTCTGAAACAACCAAATCGATTACACACTATGAGCTGCAGATATACCATTCATGTAAGCAAATGCTAATGTGCTAAAACAACTAAATCTACGAGCTTAAGCTACCTCGTATGCAAGTTCTAAAGCACAGAAATGAACTAAATCTATGACAACATAAAACTAAATCTATTTCAAAATAAGGCAGTGACTTGCACCGGTTTGGCGGGCCCAACCAAATGGCACAAACGCTGTAAGTGGTAACCAAAGCCGACTATAACATTCTATATGATCACTGTGTAAACTTCGTGCTTCATTAACTCAGGAAAGAAATACTCAAATCATAAGACAGTCGGGTACCATAACGCAACAGTAGTCTGTATTCAAAAACATGTGTTCACAACATAACATAGTCCAACATAATCTAACCCGTTCTCAGAAGTGATCCCGGGTTTATATAAATCCTTCTATCTATAACAGTCGAAAATTAAGGTACGAAAAACAAACGGATCCCCGATCCGAGAATAGTTCTTGAAATCAAATTGAAACGTACTTCACAACTTCGTGACACGTAGTGTCACGAAGTGTGAATGATGAGGAATAATCGACCCAGTTTTATCATTGGCTTTCAAGCATCCTGTGGCGATGACTCCAGCTGTCATGCGAGCTCTCTGCCTCCCATCCGGACCATAACACACAGATCCTGAGCGGCTCCATTGGTATCTTCGCGGGTACGAGTGGGTACCTGGTACCGGTATCCTGTTCCAAAAATAGAAGTGGTACCTAACCCAAGCGACATTAGTCCCAATATCAATTTAAAGCATTAAAGTGCACAAAAATAGCTTGAAATGCAAAGATACCTTAGGTAACCCCATTGAATGGTAGGGAGATGTTAATTATGTAAAAACGAGGCCAAAAGGGTGGTACTGGCATATAAATGGAGGTCTGTGGTATATAATATAGGCAAAGAACATGATCAAAACCGGGGACCAACAACCTCTATCTCACAAGACCGCAGCCTTGTCCCCCATCAGGGTTTCAGACTTTCCAATGTCGAAATGCAAACGTCCCCAGGATTCGTGATTCCTTGAATCCTGACATGCCCTTTACACGCTAGCTCTCGTAGCTAGGCTCCTAGCTCACATGACCACGACCCCCGTGACCGCAGTCTTATCCCTCGTCGGGGCTACGGGGTTTTTAATGCCAAAAGGTATGGGCTCACAGGATTCCCGATCCTTCGAATCCTGTCTTCCCGCTATGCTGACAACTGGACCCCATACTGATGCTTCCTACTTCTCTAATATACTGATAGCTGGCTCCCACTCATCGGGGTTTCGAGCGTCGCGATTCCAAAATGCATAAACAAATTGTCATCGGGATTCCTGATATCCCGATGACACAAACGCCAATCAACAACTTCCTATCGAGACTTTCACCGACGACGCCGATTGCTGCCACACGTCCTCTTCTGATGGACGGTCCCGATTTTCTCCAGGATTTAGAGACTTGTGATGTTCCCATTCTCACAGCCTCATGAACTTCCATTTCCTGATGCTGAATGTCCCGACTCTCTACAGATTTCGGACACCTGTCTCCCTAAACGGACGGCTTAGATTTTATCGGGGTTTTCACTTCGGACTTCCCCGATCTCCTGTCCATGGGAAGGTCGATATCCCGACTCCTGATAGTAAACCTCGATCTTTGCCACGTGTATCCTCAAACGGATGGTCCAGATCTCCCGGCATTTCGAGACTTGAAGTGTCTCGATTTTCTTGTCCTCAAGAATCCCGATATGCCAATGGCTGGATTCCCGATGGTAACCCTCGTGCAGCTCTTGTCCGATCCGACGGCTGATGGGTATCTGTTCAAGATATGTCGGTTCAGATTTCTTTCTTCTTCCGTGCTTACTCTAGAGGCTAAACTCTGTGTGCCTTCTCTCGCTCCCACGGATGACGGGTATCTATGGGAACATCCGACGGCTACTGCGCTCTCCTGAGCTTTTACTCTCGAATCCTCAAAGGATTCCTTGAATTCTACCCTCCTTGTAGAGCCCTCGCACGTGAAGTGCTATCTGTCCTGAGCTTCTGCAAGTTCTCAGACCCTTAAGGGATTTTATCTTCCCCCCCCCTTCTCTCTCAAATGGGGAATTTATTGGGATGCCCTCCCAGCTATCCTCTGTCTCAAGCAACCTCTTGATTATACAAGGGTGTTTTCGAGCTCTCTCTGGTTCTTCTCAGACTTCTACTCATCTACACTAATCTCTGGACGTGGAAAAACCAACGGTCCAGATACTTCCACAGACCTTGGGGATCTACGGTCTCGATCTCCTCGTTGGTCACGAAGGTGGAGGAAAAAGGGGAAAGGTATATATAACGCCCTTGTTACTTTCATCAATCTGACGATCGTGCATGACCACGGGTCTTCCGACAGGGTCTCATCCGTCAATTCATTTACTTATCCCTACGACTACTTCAGAATTTTAAGAAGGTCGTTCCTCCTCGTACAGGGTTAATAAGACTTGCACCTTCAAGTCCTTTTTCCAGGTTCTTGGTAAATCTTTCCAAGGAGAGAATCTCTATAAAGAGATCTATACCGGGGCATCCCCGGAGACAGATAAGGGTAACAACTTCCCGAGAAATGGGCTGGAAGCCTAACTTAGTTCTACCTAGGCATAATTAGGTTCATTTTATCAACATAAGTCATGCATGTCTTCCTCTATTATAAGCATACGTCTATTAATTATCATCAAAACACTGTACAAACATTCTTACACTGAAATCGTTCACAATTTCACAGTCTATGAGTATATATATATCAGTATATGAATTTCAAGATGCAATACGTAAAATACTTATCCGAAATAACACCAGAAGTGGGTGCAACAGCTGAGAGGGGTACTTGTTTCCACCCAACCGCAGGCGTAGCGACTCCCAGCGGATTTACCACTAGCCACCCCCGAGCTGAGACCACGATGCTGTGAGACTGCGTCTCTCTGTCTGCCAGTGACCAGGAGTGAAGGTTGCAATCCTTCCTCTCTGCTATCACTCACTCTGCGTAATGCCAGAGTTCCCCTCGTGTCTGCCCTTCCAATCGCTTCTGCTATACGCCTTATCCTTTCGCGAGGTTACGTGTGGCGCGATTTCCCTCACGCTGGTCAGTCATGATGGCTCTACGGATAGGTGGTTCACCTCCCCATCCCTCATAAAGCCATCAACCTACCAGCCTGCAAGGCATTAAATTCAGGGCCCACGAGCCGCTTTTGGTTCTCCGGGCCAGTGGAGTCCAAATACGGTATTCATTCTCGATGGAAGTTAACGCCACATTTTCAGGTGCCTTCCACCGCCATCGTGGTCTCTTTTTCTGCGCATCCCCTCTCAACAGTCCTGCAATAAGTTCAAAATGTCATTCACATTTATTGACCTTTTCCTCAAGGTCCATTTACATCACATATTCACATTTATGAGTTTGCCATAGTTCTTGGCCAGTCCAGTTATATTTACAAGCTGGGGGAAACATGGTGTTACAGGTCAATTGTCCCTTCTTAAATATCCCCCATGATGAGAATATGATGCCTAATGAAAGGTTGGGTAGAAATTCTTCATGCTCTCTTTCGATGAACATTCTAATATATGAGAAGTGTTAATCGACAATTCTTTAAGATATCCCTCAATAACAATATTAATATTAATGAATATTATGCTTGAGGAAGGTTCAATTGTCCCTTCCTCAAGTTCCCATTCCATGAGAATACCATTCTTGAGTAAAAGCCAATCATTGACCCTTGGTTTCCCCTTGATGAGAATACGATGCTTAAGAAAATGTTAGTTGACCCTTCCATGAAGTCTCCCTCGATGATAATATTATGCTAGAAGAAGGTTCAACGAATCCTTGCTTAGGATCCCCTTTGTCAAGAATATTAAGATAGAGAAAGGGTCAATTAACACTTCCTTAGGACCCCCTTGACAAAATTACTATGTTGTAGGAAGGATTGGTTAATCCTTTCCTAGGTTGGGCCCCTCGACAATAATACTATGCTTGAGGAAGGGTCTATCGTCCCTTCCTCGAGATCCACCTTGACAAGAATACTATGCTCAAGGAAGTGTTGGCTAAACTTTCCTGCCCCCCCCCTAATGAGAATGTTATGCTTGACGAAGGGTTGTTTGACCCTTCCCTAGAATACCCTCGACGAGAATACTATGCTCAAGGAAGGGTCGATAAATCCTTCTCGGAGTTCCCCCTTGATAGGAATGTTATGCCGAAGGAAGGGAAAACTAATGTTTTCCCAAATTCCCACTTGACAAGAATACTATGATAGAGAAATATTTTACCCCAAGGCTCCCCTTGACGAGAATACTTAGTTAGAGGAAGGGTCAACCAACCCTTCCTTGATAACCCACTCAACCTTAGAATACTATGATGAAGGAAGGGTTTTTTTACCCTTCTATGCGCTCCCCTTGACAAGAATACTATGCTCGAGGAAGAGTTGGTCGAAACTTCCTTGGGTTCTCCCTTGATGAGGATTTTATGATACATGAAGGGTCAACCAACCCTTTCCCTAGGGTTTCCCTTTATTGGAATACTATGTTGGAGGAAGGGTCAACTGACCCTTCCCTAGGCTCGCACTTGATGATAATTCTATGTCAGAGGAAGGGTTAGTTGAACCTTCTCTGATATCCCAATTGATGAGAATATTATATTAGAGGAAGGATCAACTGACCCTTCCCTAAACACCCCTTCGATGAGAATACTAATGTTGAGGTAGGGTTGACCCACATTTCCCTGGATACCCCCTTGATAAGAATACTATACAAGAGGAAGGGATGATTAAAACTTACCTGGGACCTTATTAATGAGAATAATATGCTCCATGAAGGGTCGAATGACCCTTCCCTAGTTGATGAGAATATTGTGTTGGAGGGAGGGTTCACTGACCATTGTTAAGATATATTTGGAGAAAAATATTAATATTAATGAATATTATGCTTGAGGAAGGGTCGGCCATCCCTTTTACCAAGCTCCCATTCAATGAGAATACTATGCTCAAGGAATGGTTGACTGACCCTTCCATGGAGTCTCCCTTGATGAGAATACTATGCTACAGGAAGGATATGTTGACCCTTTCCTAGGATCACCCTCAATGAGAACACTATGACAAAGAAAGGGTCAATGGACCCTTCCCTAGGATCCCCTTGATGGGAATGCTATGCTTGAGGAAATATTGTTTGACCCTTCCTTGGGCTCCCCTTGATGAGAATATTATGCTCGAGGAAGCATTAATTGTGCCTTCTCCAGGCTCCACCTAAACGAGAATATTAAGCTCGAAGAAGTTTCAGTTGACCATTCTTTGGGTTCCCCCCAATGAGAATACTATAATCGAGGGAGGTTCAATCGACCCTTCCCTAGACTAGCCTCAATGGTAATAATATGTTGGAGGAAGGGTTAGCCAACCCTTCCCTAGGTTCCCCCTTAGTGAGAATACTAAGATAGAGGAAGGGTTGGTTGACCCTTTCATGGGCTCCCCCTTGACAAGAGTACTATGCTTGAGAAAGGATTAGGCAAACCTTTCCAGGGCTTCCCCCGATGAATACCTAGCTATATGAATATTTAATAGACGCTTCCATAATATCCCACTCGATGAGAATACTATGTTGGAGGAAGGATTGGTTAACCCTTCTATGGGCTCCCCTTGACAAAAATATTATGCTTAAGGGTCAGCTAACCCTTTCCTAGGATCCCCCCCAATGGGAATACTAGGCTGGAGGAAGGGTCAGTTGACCCTTTTCCTAGCTCTCCATCGATGAGAATATTATGTTGGACGAAGGATCGTTTGACCCTTCACTAGGCTCTCTCTCGATGAGAATTTTATGCTAGAGGAAGGTTGACCTATCCTTCTCTATTATTCTTCTCTATGAGAATACTATGTTGGAGGAGGAATAGATCGATTCTTCCTACCCCCCCTTCAATGACAATACTAATGTGCAGGAAGGGTCATCTGACCCTTCCTCAATCTCCCCTCAATGATAAAACTATGATAAATGTAGGGTCAACCAAAACTTCACCAGGTCCTCTATGATGAGGATATTGTTCTTGTAAAAGGGTCAATTGAACCTTCCCTGGGATCCACTTGAGGAGAATACTATGCTTGATAAATGGTTGATCGACCCTTCCCCGAGATCTCCCTTGATAAGAATTATATGCTAGAGGAAGGGTCGATAACCCTTTCCCTAGTTGAGCCTTGATTGGAATATTATGCTAGAGGAAGGGTTAACTAGCCCTTCCCTAGGTTAGCCCTTTATGTAAGTTCTATGCTAGAGGAAGGGTCGGTTGAACCTTTCCCTATCTTGCCCTCAACAAGAATATTATTTTTTCAATTGAACATTGATGCGATTGTTGAGAGGATATAATAACAAGCATCCAAAAAAAGGGGATGAACACCTTTTGCATATTCAAAACTCATAAAATCAAGCACTCTAGTCACCATTGAAACCTACTTCAATTATCTACCTCCACCACCCTTGAACATTATGTGTGGGCAACCAAATTAAGAAGTAGATGTGTAGTCAGAATTGAGGAAGGAAAATAGATAGGTTGAAAGGATCCAATAGATACACATGAAAGTGTAGGAGCATCTTCAGAAAAGCTAGCAACAATATAAGGTTAGACTTGACCAACATATAGAAGATCATAAGTTCTACTTTGGAGAGAAGTTGCGGCTTTACCTCTGCAAGGAATTCTTATAAGGAGTAGCAACGAAGCTCAAGCCCCTAAGATATGGCCCCTTCAACATCATTGAGTAGATAGATGAGAATGATTTCAGATTAAGACTTCCTCCTTATATGCAGATTAGTTCTTAAATTGTTCAAGCCTTCCATGTTGGATGGAGAATAACATTAGTAGGTTCTTCCCAACATAGAAGACTTTGCACTGCATGATCTTAAGGAGTTGGAGGATGATACAATTCTGCAGAGAATTAAATGAGTAACTTGCGGAGCATGGTAATAGATATGGTAGATTGATATCAAAGGACAAACACCAAGGAAAGAAAAATGGTATGATAGGAACCAAGTTGAAATCAAGTTTCCTCTGTCCTTGGAATATTTTAGGGACCAAAATCATCCCAATGTGGAGGTGTGATCCAAATTGGATTCACATGAAGAATTCAAATGATTATTGGTTCAAGGTAATGCAAGGCACTCAACAAAACAAGTAGTTTGGCTACATAAGAGGGGATCATGGTTACAAGTGTAGATGACGAGGTCAGAAAATCAGTTGATAGTGTGAAGGAAGGGCCTGACACTAGATCAACCAACATCCATGCCCCCAATTAATGTCATGATGTCGATGTAAGCTTGAGAAAAAGGTTAAAAAAAAGAAAGATAAATAAAACATGAGACAACCAAGCCTTAAAGTGTTGCCATAAAAGACAAAAGAGGAATAACAACATTGGAGTTGGGGAAGACAAACAGTTGGGCACACCTAGCCTTCTCATTGAACTTAGGAGAGAATTTTCCTATAAACTAAGGTAGAGCAATGTAGAAGGGGTTATTTGGCTAACATTGTGAAGGGAATGTTGTAACAAATCCTTTTGAAATTAATGTAAATGCTCTAGAGAGCCAAACTAAGTTGTATTCATGTAAAAAGGAAAAAGATTGTTGAGAAATGAAGGCTTACCGAAGCCATTTGAATGTTGGTTTTTCCATTTTTGTTTATGATCTGTAAACA
>ML819336.1:26781-53869 GCA_009831015.1 Picea engelmannii
AGAACCTCGATCTCAAAAAAACTTCATTTAGGCCCTCAAAATGGCCCCGGAAGTTAAAACCTGCTAAAAATAGTAAATTGCCAAAATGGACAGAAAACTGTTTTGAGCCATTTGGAAAAGGTGGGTGGCCCCCGATATCCACCCGGATCACAATCACACACCATCCACAAGATAACACAAATATTTTCTCTTGGAAACCCTTACAGGAGAAAACCCAGCTAGAAGGTGAGGCTACTTTGCACTCTTTTCTCCAGTATGGAAATAATGCAAGTACAAAGGAGAAGACACTCTCTATGGAGTTACCTGAGACCTATGGCCTACTAATATGCTACAAAACATTACCCTCTCTATTAAGCTCTCTAATTTCCCACTCTAAGTTGTTCTGCTATGCTATGGAACAAAATACAATCACATATTATGGAACCCCCTGTCCTCCTAGTGGCTTGGTATTTATTATAGATCGACAACCATCTAGGGGTAGATTTTTTACTTCCTCAATCCTCAATTGTGGTAGGGTTTTGAACCTTCTAGAATCTTCTTGAAATTACTCATGTGGCTAGACCCATATGCATGAGTAATGGGGGTTGACGTGGCATCCTCTTGCACCATGGTGGTCAGCATGATGGGTCAACTTACGGGAGGCATAACTTTTGAATATGAACTCTGATTGATGTACAATTTGCACCGTTGGAAAGGTCTCAAAGTGTAGAACACCGTCAAGGAGGTGGGTGTAAGTTTTGAAGACCAGAACCCCATAAACATCGTTTGATGCCTCAAAATGGCTCTGAAATTTTTTGGATCCCAATTTTACAAGTTGTCACCTGCCACTAATGTCATCTTGCAAGTTGATTCCTCCAATGTTTTCCAGTATGAAAGCATTGAGATAGATGAAAAATAATATAATGATCCAATATGGATCATACCTCCCCATTTAGGGAGGCTTTTGTTCCCCAAAATTTTTATTGAATGAGGTGAGGAAATTTTTCCTCTACCTTTTCCCTGGAGTACCACTTTGCTTTGCCTAGAAGTTGTCCTTTCAACCAAATCTGCCAAAGGTCATGTTGCCCATGTCTTGTAATTCTAGACCGCTTTTGCAAAACTATGTCCTCTAATAACTCTACATGAGCATTTGGTGTTAAGTCCTTTATGGAAGGTAGGACCTGCTCCTCCTCCATATCCAACATGGAAGGCTCATAGAGTTTGAGATTATCCACATTCACTACTCAGTAAATGTGCATGTATGGGGGGTAGACTGAGTTTGTAGGCATTATCTACCACCTTTTCCAATACCTCAAAAGCACCATACCACAAAGCCTTGATATTCTTACCAGGACCCTATGGCTTTTCCTTATTCAGTTGTAACCATACTTTGTCTCCCACTCTAAATGTTCTCTCTATTTTGTGTTGGTCATGTCTAGCCTTGTACTTTTCCTATGACTTCTTTAGTGTCTCTTGTACTTGCAAATGGATTTGCTTAATCTTCTCAAAAAAAAATTATGCTTTTAATGCATCTCCTATGAGGTCCTCCCTCACTCCTCCTTATTGTCCATATGCAACATCTAAGGGTGAAGGTGGAAAATATCCAAAGCAAGTTTCAAAAGGTGACTTACCAATAGAAGTGTGGACTGCTCTGTTATAAGAGTGTTGTATATAGATCATATTTTTATCCCAAGTCTTCGAATGTTTTTGATTGTAACCCCTCAAAAGTTGCACCAAATTCATGTTGACTACTTATGTTTGCCCATCTAACTTTGGGAGGAATGTTGTAGACCTCTTCAACTTTGTGTCCATATTTTCCCACAATGTAGTCCAAAATGCATTGAGAAATATGGTATCCCTATCTAAGATGATCCTCCCTGGTATCTCAAAGTGCACCCAGACCTATTCAAAGAACTTGTTTGTTGCTTCTTGTCTGTTGATGGTATTTTTACAAGGCATGGGAATGCACATTTTGCAGAACCTGTCAACTACCACAAATGGATATTCATGTCCCTTCTTGGTTGTCGATAAACCTCTCACAAAATCCATGGAAATACTTTCCCAAGGTCGAGTGGGTACAGGTAAGGGAAGGTATATACCTTGGTTCATGTTATTGGGATTGCTAGTATAACAAAGTATACATCCTCTAATATATCATGCTACATCTTCTTGCATTATGGGTCAGTATACATTCTTCTGTAAGTTGGAAAATGTCTTCCCAACACCAAAATGCCCTGCAACCTTGGAGGTGTGATCCTCTCTGATAAGTTGCAATTGTTCACCTTTAGGAACACAGATCTTGTCAAGCTCGTAGAGTAAACCATTCTGGAAATGATAGTTATCCTTGCCATCACCTTATTCTATAAGAATTTGGCCCTGTAGCTATTGAAACACCTCCTTGAAGTCCTCATATTTTGTGTATGCTTCCTTATATGCATCATGGGTAAAAGGTTCCATGTGCATCAAAGTTACCAAAGTTGTAATCTTGGACATGGGTGGATGTGAAAGCATGTCTGCAAACTTATTTGTGCTACCTTTCTTATACTTTATGACCAAATTAAATTGATGTAAAAACCCCATCCACTTGTAATGCATGGTTTGTTGTAGATTACTCTGGGCTTGGAAATATCGCAGTGGCCAGTGATTTGTGTGGATGGCGGTCTCCTTTCCCATCAGACAATGATTCAATTTTTTGAAAACTTATACCAAGGTATAGAGCTCCTTGTCGTAGGTAGGGTAGTTGAGAACTGCCCCATGAAATACTTCAGAATGATAGCATACAATCCTTCCTCTCTGCATTAGTAATGCTCCCATGGCATACCCACTTGCATATGTCTCCACTTCGAAGGGATTCTACAAGTTTGGTAGTGCCAACACTAGTGCTTGATTAATATTTCTTTAAAGCTCATCAAAATCCTTCTGTTTATTCTCCCCCCACTGGAAACTCTTACCACTACCTATTATGGTGTTGAGTGGTGCAACTACTACTGAAAATGAAGCTATGAACTTTCACAAATATTTTGATACCAAAAAAAAACTCCTAACTTCAGTGAAATTTGTAGGAATTGGCCATTTCATGATGGCCTCCATCTTTGTGGGATCTATCTTGAGCTCCCCTCGACCGATCACATGCCCCAAATACACCAAAGACTGTTGAGAAAACTCACATCTTTTCCAGTGCTTTTTTAGGGTCTCTAACACATGCATAAGATGTGAGATGTGCTCCTCCTAGATAACACTACAAACCGATATATCATCCAAATAGACAATATCAAATTAATCTAGATAAGGGTGTAAAACATCATTCATTATTCTCATAAATGTAGTTGGTGCGTTGCATAAACTAAATGGCATAACAAACCACTCATACAAACCTTGTATGGTCTTAAAGGAAGTATTCCAGGTATCTTCTTATTGACTCTCACCTGGTGATATATTGATTTCAAATACAACTTAGTAAAGTGCTTGGCATGTTGATGTTGGTCCAACAGATTATCGATACTAGGCAGAGGGTACCAATTATTCAGTGTAATATTGTTCAATTCCATGGAATCAATACACATTCTCCAAGTCCCATCCTTCTAGGCAACAATTACGATGGGTGACCCACAAGGTGAGGTACTTGGTTGGATCACACCCTGCTCCAATAACTATTGCAATCACTTCTTCACTTCATTCACTTATAGAATAGATTGTCCATACAACCCAATATTTGACAATGGGGAGTCTGGCAATAACTGTATTTCGTGCCCCACATTCCTCCTGGGTGGTATCCCTTTAGGCTCCTCGAACACTCCTTTGTATTCCTGTAGCAACTCCTACAACTAATGTTTTTGCTCTTTAGTACACTCCTCTAGAGATGCCTTCACTCTCATCGACTCATCATCAAACTAATTTTCTCTTAAGAAAAGCAAAGCATATTTCTTACTAGAACTAATCAACTTCTTGGCTTGATGGAACTTACTAGCGAAATATTTGACTTGCCTTTATGCATGTTGATGATGTAGGATTTCCCATGCTTGATCAATCGATATTGGTTGTCTCTCCGCATAAAGATTGCATCCCTCATATACATGTAAGGGATTCCAAACACTACTCCACATACATCAAGGAGTACTACGTCCAATTCCACTTCATCAATAAAATAAACACTTGAAACAAATTTAATCTTACACTGTTTCGTTACCTTTATCTATGCATCCTTGTTTACCCAACCCAATGGATAGGGGCTAAGATGGTCATGAACTTCCAATCCAAGCTTGCTGACCAGATCCGTTGCTATGAGAATAGCTTGTGAACTAGAGTCGAACATAGAATCTATCTTAGTCTTCTTGACCCGAATCTTGATGTGGAAGAGTTTGGTCATCTCCTTCTCTTCCTGGTGATGAAGGCTACTCAGATTCACCTCCTTCTGCACATATGTGCAAACAATATTTTCATCCACATCTGAGGTACGTCCAACATGATTGCTTGAATCTATGGCTAAAAGGTTCTTTTCTTTCTATCTTTCTTGTTGTTCTTCAAGTTCAGCTTTGGATGTAGTTTCCAACATTTTTCCTCGGTGTGGCCATCAATGATTGCAATTGTTGTTAAGATATTTACACTGATGCATAGTAGTTGTTGTCTTCTTATCTTTTCCCCCTTTCCACTTCTTCTTCCCCTCCTTGAAACCTCCTTGGTTCTCTTTTTTCTTAGAACCACTTGGCTGCCCCTTCTTTTGGCCTACGTTTTCCAAGTATTATGCTTGTACACACGCCTCATCCATTGTCCTTGGCTTGAATAGCATCACCTGATTTCATAAATGATTGTGTAAATGCAACAAATACTTAAGGAGTACATATGGGTTCTTGGGAGAGATACCCAACATGATGGCCATCTTTATGTACTCATGTACACTCTGCCCCCGCTTCTACCCTAAGTAGTTCCACCAGATCCATTGGTCCACTATATACCCGATAGGGTAGAATTGGGACTTGATGAGGGTTTTAAAGTCCTCCCACCTAATTACTATAGAATCACCATCCAGCCTAAGTTTTTTCATATGGCTTTCCCACTTGGTTAAAGCATTACACTCTAACTTCAATCTAGCAAATGAAATCTTTTGCTCTTCATCTATATGGTGAACACTAAAATAAACTTCTAGTTGTTGCAACCAATGATTCAATTTTAATGTATCGATCTCACATTGGTATGTCTTTATGTCCACTTTCACTTCCATATTGAATAGGGACTTTGAAGTGTTCATGGCACTCAAACTCAACTGCTCTTTCTCAGATTCTTTTCACGACTCCTTCCCTGAGTCTTCATGATCTCCTCATTTCCCCTCTGATCTAATCTATGAGTTAGAGCCTCCATAATCTTCTAACGATCTGAGATTTATTGTTAGAGGTGTTATGAGGAGGTTCATACTGCAACTGATGTCGACGACTTGCGCTTCCAACCTCTCAAATATCTCTTCTACTAGATCTCAATGGTTATTATGAACAAGCTTGTCTGCCATGGCTAGGGTTTTTGAGACTTTTCTTTAAGCTGATTCCTGGATCCTACAACTTCCCATAAATACCCAAAAGAAAAACTTTCTATGATACCAACATGATCTATAAACTGTCATGGATATTCCACTGGAACAGTTCATCACAACATATATGATAAATAAAACTGAAATCTCCACTATGAAGGTTAAAGTCCTTTAGATTCCAAAATATTTGGTTACTGATTTTCTACTTATGCATGAAATAGATAAAATACAGAAAATAGAGAACTATAAAATACAATCACATACCATCCACAAGATAACACAAATATTTTCTCTGGGAAACCCTTAAGGGAGAAAACCCAACTAGAAGGTGAGGCTACTTTGCTCTCTTTTTTCTAGTATGGAAATAATGCAAGTACAAAGGAGAATGCACTCTCTATGGAGTTACCCAAGACTTGCATCATGTTAGGCTACTATAAAAAATTAACCCCCTTTGTTATGCTCTCTAATTTCCCACTCCTAGTTGTTTTTCTCTGCTATGGAACAAAATACAATAACATAGAATGGAACCCCTTGTCCTCCTAGTGGCCCAATATTTAACATAGTCAGATAACCATCTAGGGGTAGGTTTTTGACTTCCTCAACCCTCAATTGTGGTATGATTTTTAACCTTCTATAGTTTTCTTGAAATTCCTCATGTGGCTATCCCCATATGCATGAGTAATGGGGGTTGATGTGGCATCCTCTCGTACCATGGTGGTTAACGTGATGGGTTAACTTGCGGGAGGCATAAATTTTGCATACAAACTCAGATCGATGCATGGTATGCATCGTTGGAAAGGTATTGTAGTGTATAACATCGTCAAGGGGGTGTGCACATGATTTAGATACCAGATCCCCCAAAAATGTTGTTTAATGCCTCAAAATGGCTCTAGAAGGTTGCAAACTCCAATTTTCCAAACTGGGACCTACCACTAAAATCACCCTACAAGTTGATTCCTCTAATTTTTTCCACTCTGAAAGCATCGAGATAGATGACAAGTAATATAATGATCCAATCTGAATAAGTTTCTAGGGTAAATATTGTGTTCATTGTGTCTTGAATTGATATGGCAATGCATTGTTTTGTGTAAGTGTTGCCTACTATGGGTTTAATGAGTAATTCCACTACAAATTAGTGTGAACATTGCCTTCTTTGATCTCACACTTTGTTATCTTTCCCGCAATGACTAGAGACCCTAGACCATCCATTCAAAACTCAGAGGAAATTGATGGTAGGAATTAGAGTGGTTACTCCATAGTTTCCACTCTCGTCTGAATTGCTAATTCTAGTTCCTTGTATTTATTATTTCAACTCTTGCTCATACCATTTTGTAATTGATAGAGTCATACACTTTGTCTCAAGGATTAATAATTTTCCATTGGTTGGATTGAGCCATCCATTCTCTCAATCAATCCCTACAACGACTATTGGAAGAGTTAGGATCATAGTATAATCACTGATTTGGTCAAACCTATAGGAACATATCATGGCAACCCCTCCGGGGTGGTGGTTTCTAGTTACACCCAACCCATCGAATTAACTTAATTATGATAAGTTAAAGCTCTTATTTCATTAACGTGTATAGAATATTGTGTGGACAAGGCATTACATTCACTTTTATAAATAATTGCATTTTCATTACTTCTTATGTGTGAGAAACAATTGAAGAGAGTGATGTTTTTATTTATGAGATGGATCCAATTAAATTGATGGTAATTAATTGAATGGAAATATGAACATTAGGCTGAATCTTACTCACAACTACAACACATTCCATTGAATTTTGAGCATCGATGATTTTAGGGGCTAAATTTCGCAAATGGGCTAATTTTCCATGGTTTTTTTTCCCAAAAAACGATTCGCCAATTTCCATTTTTTCTAAAAGTGATTCGTCCAAATTCCATAGAATAAAATTGTGTTACCTTACAAATCACCAAAATTTTATAGAAACTATGTAAAATCCTTAGAAATTTGAATATTTTTACAAAACTCTCGCCAAACATTTTATATTTTTCATATTAAGGACTAGTAATATTAGCCCACGTTTCTACATTTTAATATAAATTTCCATCCTTAAAATCATCCCTGATTTTGATCACCATAATCCATTCAATTATACGCTCCATTTATTCTACACAACAATTCATGTTACCTAAATAATGTCAATATTTTCTATGCAACATTGTTGATGAAAATATATATAAGGATTAGCTTTAGTATTCATGTGATTGCTAGAAGGAATAATACAATATCACTGTAGTGTCTAATAAGAGTGTTGTATTGTTTTCCCTTTTCTTGTCATAAACAATTTTGTCATAAATTGATAGATAGTATGGACAAAATGGAATTGCTTTTGGTTAGGCATTTGCATCAAACAAACCTCCCAACCAACATCTTGGGTAGTATTATTCTCCTTGAAGGAATTTGTTTGAAGATTGTGCAAACTATAAACCCAACATTTGAAGGAAGAAATGAGCACACAACCATGTTAGTGGATTGACCTTGAAGAATCTGATCTTGGTGTGGTGAGGGACATCCACTGAATTTTAATACGACATAGGATTTGTGTTGGTGAAACGAACAAGTCATAGCCTACCATTTTCAGATCACTCATTTATGCATTTATGCCAATTACACGTGTATGGTATAAACTATAGTAAATGAATTAAATATTTTCGACTTTGTTATTGTCAAACATATTCACTCTAAGATAACAAAGCACCAACTAAGATAAAAGAAACCGAGGAATCATTTTATAAGGAATTTTGAATAAATGTGTGTGTTTTATGATTGTGTTTAGAGGCATAAAGTTTAATATGGAAGAAATGTGTCACGAGTGAGTGAGTGTAAGATTGATGCTATTTCTACTTTTTACAACATTTAACATGTTAATAAATATATACCAACATAGATTCATCTTAACACTAAATTTATTAAGAATAAAAAAAATCAAATCCTTTAAGATAGAAATCTTCTTTACAATATATCATCTAAAAAATTATACCTCAAATAATTTTAACCTATTAAAACTAATAATTCCGAAATGAAAAGAATCACTAATTTAATGTATATGATAAAGAATATGACAAAAATTATAATGACAAGTTTGTAGTTGACATGATACAATGTAGTTTATGATAAAATATAGTTTTAATATATATATATATATATATATATATATAAAATCTCGAAACGATCTTCTAGGAAGAATTTGCAACGAAATCTCGAAACGATCTTTTAGGAAGAATTTGCAAAACTCCGTCTCCTTCGAGAATTGAATGGAGTTTTTCCAGGCACATGGCAGGTGACATGTATAATAAAACATTTAATTATTTTAAATAGCCTCTTCAAAGCCCGCCTTCACCTGTGTAATAACAGGTTAAATTTAAAGACGGATAGGAAGATAGAAAAATAATTTAAATATTCTAAGAAAATACAAAAAATGCATGGTATAAAGTTAAACTTAGGAAAATGCCCGAAATTTATAGTCAACAATTGAAATAATAGGCAGTCAACGGGTATATCGATTACTATATACTTTGAAATAATAGGTAGTCAGCAGGTATATCGATTACTATATACTTTGAAAGTTGACTTATACCAACATGTGATAACATAATTTTAATAAACAAACAATATGTTGTGATAATTTTAATAACATAATATATTATAAACAAATAATATGTTGTGATATTCCTTGTAATGAGCCAACAAGTTGTTGAAATGAAGGACGTGGTGTCATATTCCCTTCCAACCACTTGACTTTTGTTTATTAGAAAAATATCATCCATGTGTTTACCCACCTTCATGGATGTTTTAGCTGAAAATATTAGGCATTACATCTACTTTATTACATTAATTAAAATTAACTATTATATTTATAAAAAAATGGAGGAGCATGATAGTCAATGTAGTCCTTCCTTTTAACTAGGGAGGAACGTAATTGTGAAAGAGTTATACTTGGGAATTGACCTATGTTTGTGCATGTGTGTATATGTGTGTTCCAAGTAAAACTTTATGGGACCTCTTCTTCTTTGGAATATCTATATGGAGGGTGCTCAATTGTTAGTCACAAGAACAATTGGTAACCTCAGTTGGACTAGAGGTAGAGACCTCACAACGAGCAACACTTTGACACAGTCTATTCGAATCAATTAAACTAATCCATTGAGTGAGTGTGTGTGTGTATAATACTCCAATGTTACTATATTAATATAGGAGTATTGTGATATTCACCTCTCTTTTTCATAAGGAAATTTTCATTGAGATCTAATTATGTCCTCTCCTTCACGGATTTTCATCTAAATATGATTTGGTTTTCTCCCTTGCTTGATATAGGGTGTCTTATCACTATGTTTTGAAAGTAGTATACCTCTCTAAGATGCTTTCTTTGTTTACAATATGAATGCTATATGGATAAATGTCCATATTGTTAACTTAAATGTTTTGGATTTAGTTTAGTTAAGTTTCCTAGTTGGAATTTAAATCTGCTACTCTCGAAATATTTTATTGAATTTATTTTTTATACATGTTTCTCCTTGAAATAAAAAGAGATACAATTTTTTCTTAGGAATATAAAAGTACCAACAATTTCACTCTTGCTTAAGTGCTTGGCGGTAGGACAAGATGTTACCAAACATTTTGCAAATGAGCTAATGGTTCATCGTTAAAGTAGGTGGAGTAATCATGTTCCCATCCAACTTCAATTCTCATTGAGGTTGGATACTATGGGATAGAGCGGGGCTATCACTTTCCACATCTAAGGTTCTTACTCACAAGTGTATATATTTGGGGCTTATATGAAGGTACCGACAATCTCACTCTTACTTAAGTTTGGAGGGTGGGACGAAAACGTTTCCAACATTTTAAAGCCCAAGGGGTTAGCTCAACTAGTTGTCACTAATGATGTTGGGAATTCAGCTAGTCTTGTGTTGGCAAGTGCCCAATTTGAATCCTTGGGTCAGGTGGACTAGTTTACACAAATGAGTTTACTAGAGATGCCTTCCACAAATGTGGGGAAACATCCATTCAGTTTCCCCGTGAGATTTTCTTTGAAAAAAATATAGATAGATAGTGTGTGTGTGTGTGTAACATTACATATATATTAAATGATTTCATGACCTTGCACATATAAGTGGATCAAATATCACCCCCACATCCTTCAATTTTAAGTCTAAATGGATTTGATCCGTTGGTGAAGAGTGAGGAGGTTTTCACCAATGGGAAAGATTCAATTCCATTGAGGGCTTTTCTTGCAGTCAGATCACCTTGAGGTAGTAGTCAAATGTGTGGTTGTATTAAAAAATATTGTATTAAATGATATCATGACTTGAGCACAGATAAGTGGATCATAGCACACCCCATTGTCCTTCAATTTAAAAAAGTAGTGTAGTGGGTTAGCTCAATTGGTTCAAATGTACTATTTCAAGACAAAGTTCGTCAAGAAGTCTCATGTTCTAGTCTAACTAAGGTTTGAATCTCTCATGTTTTAGTCTAACTAAGGTCTAAATTTGACCAAATCCCACTAAGTTACTAGTTGTTATTGTGGTTGGCGATAGAATTGCCCACAAGATAGATACTCCAAAAGAAAGAAGAGATGCCACAAGATTTTAATTAGAAATAAAAATATAACATTACATATTATATTTCAACATTTATAAGAGGAAAATTATAATATGTGGCACGTTGGAGAGAAAATATAATAATATGCAATTTGTTGTTTAACTAATAAAATTTATATGTCGAAGAATTTGCTTTACATTTTTTTATAATCTCTTTCTTAAAATTTTGTATCTTTTTAATGTTTTTTTTTTCATAAAACTATATGAAAAAAAAAACTTTCAAAATAACAAAACTTTCAAATTGAATATCAAATTTTAATATTAATTTAAACTATATTACACACCAACAACAATAATAATAATAATAATTAAAAAAAAATCATAATTTAAATTAAAAAAAAAAAATAATAATTATATATATATATATATGTATATTTATAAAAATGACTCTTTACTTTATATTAAAGTATTAACATTTGAAGAAACATAACATCCATCTTCTTAACTATATTGTGTAATCACAATATGCTAATTACTCACTTTCAAAGAGAATCATTAATCATAATAATGAGACACAACATAAACTACTTACCAATGAGATGAGTTGTTAAGCTTTTTTTATTGGAGAACCATAATAATGAGACACAACATAAACTACTTACTTCCATTACGATGAAATGAGTTGTTAAGTTTCTTTTATTGTTGATGATGGATGAAGTGTCCAGACGAAATGATAAACGTTTCAAAATTTCTACACAATTTATTTTCCTAAGTTCCTACAACTATAATATTTTTGCTAACATTCCATGTGAGATACATCCCATCATGAAATTGGATAATGTCTACCTAGCATATAATGGCAATTTAATTTACTAATAAATTCACATTAAAAGCAATTTGAATGTCAAAGTGGTTAATATTATTTGCTTATTGTTTTGTTTTTTCGGATTTCACTTACCAAGATGTAAAGCACTATGTAATCAATTTATAACATTTAATGAATATATTTTATTTATCTTGTCTTATCAATATTTTAATAGTGGAGTAATGCATACCACGTTGATGTAGAGGAAGAAGTTTATTTAATAGAAAACATAGAGTTTACGTTTTAACAAATAGATACTTCAATATAATGGTTATTTATCCATATTATACAAAGGCAAGGAAACCCACAACAATTACCAACACACAACACACAAGCAAACTTATAAAAATTACAATATAATGGTTATTTATCCATATTATACAAAGGCAAGGAAACCCACAACAATTACCAACACACAACACACAAGCAAACTTGTAAAAATTACTAGTAATTACAAACAATTATCCATAGCAAACAAATACTTATTAATAAACAGATTTTCATTAAAATAATGTACCAACACACAACACACAAACAAACTTGTAAAAATTACTAGTAATTACAAACAATTATCCATAGCAAACAAATACTTATTAATAAACAGATTTTCATTAAAATAATGTAATGTGTTGAAAAATAGAGTATTTGAAAACGTTGTAGGGTATTTGATGATGCATTAAGTACAAAAATGAATAAAATTTCAAAACTTGTATATACATTAAGTACAAAAATGATTAAGTAATCATTTGATAAAGTTCTCATAAAACAAACTAGAATTTACAAATGCAATATATATGATCTATGAATGATCATATATGACCATGTTCTCCTCCGCCACTCTCTCCTCCAAGTTGGCCTATAAAACATTTGAAATGCATATTATAGATATAATTGTAAGTATTTATATTGAAAAAAAATAATAATTACAATTAAATTATGATGCATCTAATCATAGTTACAAACTTCAACCATGCTTGATACCTGTGAATTGCCAACTAGAACATATTTCAAGATGGAAGAAGGCTACGTCATACCCAAGGTCCCCTCTTGGTTCCAATATATATATATATGTGTGTGTGTGTGTGTGTGTGTGTGTGTGTGTGTGTGAGTACATATATAAAACATTTTAAAATAATTTAATGACTACAAATTAAATGATTGACACTTGAAATCATAGTTTTAGACTTTGAAACATGTAATACTTGTGAGCTGCAAACCTCTGGAAAATCTCCCATGCGTAGTGATGATAGTCCCAAATTTAATGATGAATCATTTAACATTCGAGTGAAACACGATTAATGAACATAAACATTTTGTGTTAGTTCAAAAATTGCGATGATGTGGATCTAATAAAAGAATTATCATTGAATGCATGAAACATTTACCAATTGTAACACATACCAATCCAACGCCCTCTTCCTCATGCCCAATTAAGTATTTCCAACCACTGTGACAAAACTATGCATAATCCCGTACCTCTTTGAGGCTCATACGGTCTATCTCATCATTTGTCTTATATAAAAAACTAGCATGGACATTGGATCATGTTCTCTGTCAGTTCAAACCGACATCAATACCAACCAAAGTTGTATATATATATATATATATTGTAAATAATTACACATCTCCCTCATATTGAGCAACACAACATTGAAATGTTTTAATCACCAGTGTAAATCCATCTTAACTATGGATCTATCAAGAATTAAGAGGGATAAATAACTAGAGATGCAATCCTTTTTTAGAGTGAAAAAATGTTTCTACAACCTAATATCAAGGAGATGTGCAATTCCTTCTGCGCTCAACATGAAGTTGACACCCGACATTTAAAAAATATTAATAATAAGAAAAAAAATTTAGTGCCAGCCATAAATAAAATATTTCAATGTCCACCTTAATTTTGTGTGTGTGTGTAAGAAAAAAATAAGTAATTTTATTGCAAATAGAACAAAATTACATATGTATATGCCTGAGCCATTCCTATAGTTGATAGCTCAATCTTTTCCCTATAGGGATTAGCATAAAAAAACTTATAGCCATATAAGACTTTACATCTATCTATTATTTGGTCGATCTATAAAAACAATCATGAATTTTCTCGGTCCTTATACAAAATTTTGGTCGAAATGGATCATTAATATTCCTTACAATCTTATAAAAGTTTTGACATACCAACAATAAATATGAAAAGTCTTCAAAGAAAGAACAATTAAGATGTTGAATATCCAAAAAGTGAGCCACTAATCAGATTTGTAACCAAGTGTTGTGAAAATATTATGTTGTTCACACCTGAGATTTTTCAATGATCTTCCAAGTGCCCATGTCAAGTGCCACTCCAACTTTTGAGAGGATATGCCTCTTCTTTCCTATACTTGTACACATGATTGAAAATGAGGCGAGATAAAAAGTTTATAGATATTTTAATATACTGAAAAAGTGGTTTACGAGTGTAGTTGTGCAAAGTGGAAACCCCATCCATGCATCTAATTGTCAACATAGAGTCACCATAAATGTGTAATTTTGTTATTTCTTTTTCCTTGGCAAGAAGGAGAGTGAGTTTGAGAGCTATTAGTGTTGGGGATTAGGTGTAAAATGATACAAAATAGACAAACAATACTGCATATATTCGAAGAGGAAATACGATTTCAAATATAGAAAATGTGGTTTCTAAAGACATTGTCACAACACTTAAGCACAATGCATTGTGATCAGAACATCACAATTCATATTGGGCATCTTGTACACAACAACAATATCTCCAATCGCTTGATCCACTTGATATTCTTGATGATAATGACCCATAGGGTCTACTATTTATAGCTTTAGTATCTAACCAACTTCAATGAAATCAGAATGATCTTTTCTATATATAATCGTCGATTGTTAGACTTGAGTTTGACAAATCCACACCGTCAAGTTGGCTTGATAAGAATGCTTGACTTGATCATCCATGTGTCCAACTCATAGTCGATTTCTTGACTGGTTGATCCACCAACTAACTATCTTCAACTACTGGTTGACTGTCCGACCAACAAACTTGTCAACCACTTGACCTGCTAATGTAGATATTTGGTCAGTCCCTCGACCGACTGTTTCCAAATGTAGGTCGACTTCTCGACCGACTAATTCTAGGAGAAGTGTGATGACCAATTGGAACTTTATGTTCCAACAATTAGTTCACTGAAGTTGTTTAATGCTTGTCCAAGACTAGTAGATAAGGAAATGGTTTTTTCATCTAACAAATGGATGATGCCACCTTCTTCTCCATGGGATGGATTCCCTTGTGCAACTCCATCAAAGAAATCCCATGGGGTATCCTTTTGGATGATGGTCTCCGAGTGTGGAGTTGTAAGAAGATATGTCATGCTTTGTGGGTATGCCGATAATATAGCCAGACAATTTAATGCACAATGAGGGGAAGAGGAGCCAACATATTCGAATAAGGAGTGGTTCCGAGCAATCCAAATTCCCCATGCAATAATCAATGGAGGAGCTCTGTAGTCTTTTATATGATGACTATCCATCCAATTTTTGAAGGATTCTTCTATATTTCTCCCTCCCATCCATAGTAAGGCCCTATATACATTTGAACTTCTATCCATATTTCTTTAGTGAAGGAGAAATCCATCAAGAGATGATGGTTTGTTTCATTGTCCTACTTACAAAGGATGCATCTGCACGGCCCTGTGAAGTTCCTCCACTGCAATTTGTCCCAAGTGGGAAATTTTTTGAATAAAAAGAGCCACATAAGATTTTTTTCCTTGGTGGGGCATTTTAACTTCCATAATTGTTTCCCCCACTAGGGAGGAGGATCCTCTCAATTTTCTTTTGCCGGTGTAGTGTAGCCTATCCGAGGGACATATCCACTAGAAGGGTTTAGTGACCAAATCAATTGGTATTCTTGATCTGATGGATAGAAAGAAGAATTTTGAAGAGAATTAATATAGTTATTCCAAAGGTGTGCTTGATCTTCTCCCAAACCAACCTCTTTCCAAGATAACCAACAAAACTATCTCGTAACATAATCCCTTTGCCATATCTGGTTTAAGAAAAAAAATCCCCCTCTATTTAAAACCAAAATAAGGTGATCATGAAGTATGTGTCTATTATTACATCCAATCCATGGGTATTTATACAAGAGGAATTTGGATCCATTATTGACTCACCAAATCATCTAGTTCTTGATTAGGGGGAAAGAGTTGAGGATGGCTTTCTACACAATTGATTCATTTTGCAACTTTTTGTTTGGATTTCTTATCCAATCAAATATGGATTTTTGTGGGAAGTATTTTTCCTATAATACTTTATCCCATAGGCCCATGCCTTCTATTATCCCCCACACATTTTTTGCTGCCAAGGATTTGGAGGAAAAAAAAAACATTTTTTAGCCCCCAACCCTCAAGTTTTTTGGGAGTGGCTAGTCCCTTCTAGGAAGTGAAAAATGGATATTTTTTCTCTTCATATCCTTACTAGAGAAATCTGAATGAGAGTTGTCTTATTTCCCCCAAAATACCATATGGTATCTAAGCCAGAGTGGTATAGTAAATGATAATGTCTTTTAAGACTGCCTTGACTAGAACCAATCAACCAACTCTGGAAATCCATCAATTACACCATGCATGTATCTTTTTATCCATTTTGGAAACTAGCCATAGCCAATCATTTTTGCAGTAACCATTTTATTTAAGACTAAACCATTTTCTTTAAGATAAAAACCCAAATATTTTAGACCTGTTTCTACATCTCTGGCATGGAGGTCTAAAGTTTGGGAGATGGAGTGTTTTTCCTGATCTCACAATGTTGAGGTGAAAAGAGAGGATTTTTCCATGTTAATTTTTATTCCTATTGTGTTGCATAAAGTAGTGTAGGTTCCTGAGGTCTTCCACATATCAAGACTCCCCTTCATAAAATATTAGAATATTATCCACAAATAGTAAATGGGAAAGGGAAAAAATGGTGCTAATTGAAATACATTTTAGATCATTAGTGGAGACAACATTATGTATCAATCTTCTAAGAACTTCTACCATTAAGAGGAAAAGGAGAGGGGGCATCCCTGGATGGTTCCTCTTTCATCTTTTAAGAATGTGGTGGTAGATCCATTGATTAATAAGGCAAAGAAAGCTGAGCTAATACAATTTAAAACCCATGTCACAAAAGAGTGTCTGAAACCCAAGTGGATGAGGAACAACCTAATGTAAAGCCAACTCTCCCTATCAAAAGCCCTTGTCAAGTCCACTTTGAAGGTAATTTCCTTTGATCTACCTGTGTGAATAAAGTCCTTCCTGGGATAGGCCTATTGCTTCATGGATTTGGTTCCCTTTCAAGAAACCAAATTATTCAAAGGAGATGGTGTCTGAGAGTAGGTCCTTCAACCTATTGATAATTAGTTTTGTGATAATCTTATAAATATTGTTACAAAGAGAGATGGGACTGAACTGGTCAAAAGATCGAGGATTATCATATTTGGGAATCAAGGAAATAAAATTCACAATGAATGCTACCAGTACTTGTCCCAAGGCTCTAGAGTACTCAACTATCTTTAGTAAATCGTCTTCTAGGAATTCAAAACAACCCAAATAAAATTTTGTTGTGAGCTCATCTAGGACCGAGCTCTTATCTCTTTGGAAGCTCTACACGACTCTTAGTAATTCCTCCTTTGATACTTTGTAAGGTATCAAAAGGATATATGCATAGAAAAAATACAATTTTTATCACAATAGTTAGTAGAAAGAATGAAACAATAAGCACATTGACATGATTGATCCAAAATATAATACCTTTATTATCTCGAGAGAAAATTTCACTTGCCTCTTAGAATGGGAAACCCCCAACAGAGCATAGCTCAAGTACAAATAAATTCACAAGACAACCTTTTCCATGCTTTCTACCCCTATTTCACAAGACAACCACTACACTTGCCTCTTAGAGAAAATTTCACTTGCCTCTTAGAGTGGGCAACCTCCAACAGAGCATAGCTCAAGAACAAATGAATTCACAAGACAACCACTACAGTAAGTAGTTAAGCGGTCAATTTCCTGAGATACAACTGGTTTCAGGAGACCTAAGGGACTCCCAATATAGTTGAGGGTACGTGGGAGTGAATGGACGTGTACATGTGCTATCTAATGTGATTATACTCAAAGGGGTACCAACAAGGCTTACAGAGGTTTCCAACTAGGTGAAACAATGTGTTTCCAACCATGTGCATTTCCTGCATGTATTCTTCCCCAACTGTATTTTTACCAGTCAAATGAAAAATCATTCTTCTTTAAATGCGTCGACACATGTCTCTAGCTTGAATGTATTTTTTATAAAAATATGTAGAGGAAAGGGCTTTGATACCACTTGCAAGGTGCCTGAAGGTAATATGTAAAGCATAAATATAATTTTTATCACAATAGTTAGAAGAAAGAATGAAACGGTAAGCACAATGACACAATTGATCCAAAAGATGATACCTTTATTATCTTGAGAGCAAATTTCACTGGCCTCTTCGAGGGGGAAACCCGCAACAAAGAAAATTTGAAGTGCAAATGAATTCACAAGACATCCTTTTCCATGCTTTCTACCCCTATTTATACTATTTCTATATTCTAGAGGAAGAAATTTCTTGAGGCGAAACCTTCTAGTAAGTCTTCTTAAATTAGATGTGTTCACATTATTACATAGTCCTTATTTACTAATGACGAACTTTATTACATAACAAAGCATATTATTCTATCTATTTGAGGAGTTAGGAAGGTTAGGACCCTAACATACTTCACCCATCATTTGATCATTCCCTTCTTGATCAATGAAACTAGGAAATGTGCTTGCAATAATGAGGATGTCATATATTGTTTCCTTGGAATTAACCTTGAGCAGGTTTTTAAAATATTGGTTTCCCTCTACTACAATTTCCTTGAAACAGGTGGATTTGGAACCATCAAATTTTTCTATGGGCCAAATGGTGTTTATGGCCTTCCTTTTGTTCACAAAATGATGGAAAATTTTGGTGTTTTCCTCACCAATCTGTAACTATAAGGAATGACTCTTCAGTCTCCATTCCTTTTTCTTGTTTAAGAGGATTTTACTTCTATCCTACTCTATATTTTTTTTATCTCATCCCTTTGTTTTCCTGTTAGAGGTCCTTAACCCTCTTCATCTAGACAACACTATACTTTTGATTCTATGTCCAGTAAAGCGCTTTCTTCCCTCTTCCTTCTTTCCCTTTTCTAAGAGATTGCGACCTCTTTGGCCCACTTAATGTTAGATATGAATTGGAGGGAGAGAGATTCTGAAGATGAAAGATTATATGGAATCCAAATTATTTTGATAACCTCTAGGAATGAAGGATCTTCTAGTTTGAATTCATTTTGAATGGGTTGGGAGGCTTGCAGATATTGGGAGCTAGCTCTAACATGATTGGGTTATTGTCCGAATCCCCTCCTGAAGTGATCCACTACCAAATCCTTAAATTTTCAACCAAGAAATATTTGAATAAGAGGAATTGATTAAGCCTTTTTTCCACCCTTGCCTCTCCAAAACACATATTTATCAAAGTGGGAGAAAACTTTGTAGGTTGGATGTTATAGAGACCTACTACTTCTAGGCAATGGATCAAGAACTCAACAAGCAAATATAACTAAGTTGTCGAGCCCCAAATTCACAATCTCCCAACGTGAAGTTCATGTCACCTTTAGTGATGTGTGGTATGATAGGGGACCCTCAAACCACACATCACCATCCAATTGATGGCAGCAACATCCACCACACCCAGCTTGGCCCACAGAGGACAACAAGTCTTGCTTCATGAGGTAACAAGTCCTATATCATGGTGAGTGTCATTTTAATATTTGAAGCATTTGAACATGTTGCAAAGGATCCTTTCTTCGTTTTAAAAACATTTGCTTGGAAATTATGTTTTTTCCCCTATTTTACCTTGGTGAGTGTCATGGTTTCCTAGTAAGTGGCCACCCTCGGGGAAAGGGTTGCTATTGGGGGTATCCTTAAAGGGTCATTGTACCATTCCCTCTCATACTTGCCACTTTCCATTACTTCTTCCCCTATGTTTCCCCATATCTTATGTTTTTGGGCTTATTTATCAAAGAAGGGCATGTACCTCATTTCATGGGAAGAAGGGGCCACTAGGCTCGAAGGTGCCCTGGAAAAAACATCATGCAATAAAATCTCTCCCTGGGATCCCAAGAGCAATGAAACACCTCTCAAAAAATTAAGGACCCATAAAATAAATAACTAATTAACTAATGTTTCTTTCCAAAGTAGAGCGTTTGTGGGCTATGCATTTCCTTTTTAGTGCCCCTTATTGTCTTCAACTTGGAAAAACATGCAAACTAAGTTAGAGCATATGTGGTATATGCATTTCCTTTTTAGTGCCCATTATTGTCTTCAACTTGGAAACACATGCAAAATAAATGACTAATAAAGGGCTTGGAAAAATATTCTTCAAAAGCGAAAAGAGGAAAAGGATGCAGTCGACCCTCAACAAAGGCACCCATAAATGAGACAATACAAGCCCTTGTATGTCATGAAACCCTGTACTTAGAAGTCTAACCCCATCCACCTAACATTCACTACATAACCTAGAAAGGATTTTCCTTGGAAAAATCCCCTACTTGAGGAATTGGTTCACCCAATAGGGCATTATGACACCCTTCCCATATCTAAGTTTGGCTAGTTGTGTAAGGTCTTTGTGCATTTGTTTATTTTGAAAAGTGGGGATTTGATGCACATGTTTGGGTGGTTCTTTTATTAGATCTGACTTACTTGGAATGATACTTGTGACTCGTGGACCCTTGGAGGGCATACTTGTTGTCTTTGCAGGGCCTTGACAGGTGAAAGCTTGATCATGAAGGCATAAGGTCACTTGGACATTCATTGGGGCATGGAGCCCATATGTTGGATGATGTGCCCCTTCTACCAAGATGCATGGGAAGAGGAACATTGCCTTTTAAGGAACTTGGACACCATGAGATGACCATATTCCATTTCATTGCACCCCAATGATGGCCTTGGAAGGCCTAAGACGTCACATTCTACACCCTAGACGTCATATGAAGGCAAGGGTTTTATGGGGTTTCTCATGGTCGATGATGATGTGGCTTGTCTGATGGATAGAGAGACACTTGTAACATGATATAAGACTTGGTGGCATGATTTATGGCCTTTGGAGGCCCAACGATTTTCATACTAGGCCAAAACGTCTCTCCTAGAGGCCCTACGTCACCCTTTAGGGCATGATGTCACCCCTAAAAGGGGATTTTCTTTTTGTAAATTTGAATTTTAAGATGTAAAAAGACAAATAGGGAGTTCGACCTCTCTAATTTGATGTTGACTTTTCAAAAAGTGGACAAAAGGGTTTTAGGTGACCTCATATAAATAGAGGTCACCCCTTTTGTCATTTGGATCATAACTCACATGAGAATTACATATTACATAGCTGAAATTTTTGCCATACTTGGGAATTTTTCTCTATTTCTCTCTTGAGTGTCTCTTGCATGCTATTACTTTGTCTATTGATGAATATAACTAAGGCGCTATCTCTTGGAAGGCTTATTCTTGGTATTTTGCTAGAATATACTTGATAAAGAAGGGTTTCTTTATGTTATTCTTGGAATTGGTAAGGGATTTTTGCATTTATTGTTTGGTTTCTTCTTGTTTCAAGCATTTAGTTGTCTAGACCCTTGGAGGATTATAATGGCATACACACTCCATCAAGTCTACATTGTTATCTTTGAATAAGATATATTTTTGCAAAGGTTTCTAGGAGGAGTAAAAGGGCTTACACCCTCCTAGATTTACCTTGCTAGTTTTGTTTTCTCTAGGGAGTAAAAGGGATTACACCCCTAGAGAAGTAAAAAAACTATCTCTTACACAAGATACTCCATAACCCAAGTGATTTGGCACTAGTCTTAGTTGCATTGGAGATACAATATTCTTACATTGGTATATGTGAATCTATGAGATATTGCAATTGTTCAAGTTGGATCATTTTCTATATGTTACAAGCATTCTTGTGCCCTAAGGGCGTCTTATTTAGCCAAGTAATTCTACTTTTTCTTACAAATTAATGATACAACCATTAAGACTGCTGCAAAATCACATTTTCATCATCTATTTCTCTCTAACCCGCCGCTGGAATTTACTTGTGAACCTAGATTATTGTTCTACTAGTTTTTGGCTATCGTTTGGACGATTTACTTGTTGATTTTCATGGTTAGATATTGCTGCTGTAGCAATTGTTTGCTATAGACACTTGTCTGTCATAAAAACTTGCTGATAAAACCACATGACAACCACTAATCACCACCAAAGTCTTGCTTTAATCATTGGAAGTTTGACTAGTCATTGCTAGCTTTATTTCTGATATCTTGTACTAGATTTTGGATGGTTAGCATTGTAGCTATTGGAATATTTTATTTCTGATCTATATATTTCCATACTGCTGCAATTTGGGACATGAAGGATTCTTTCTTGATCCCCATTGGTTTAAGGCTATTGTTTCCATCATTTGTCTTATTCTAGGAAGGGCTAACATTGTTTTGTAGGTACACAATACTTGGAAATCATTTACCATCTACAAGAATCATTCTTCAAGCCTTCTTCCATCTCTAATATTCTCCTATAGGGGTGTTCATTATCATCATCTAACTTTTCATCTCAATCCCCCTAAGGTCAACGAGATTCCCCCTTGTGGTGATTTCATCATCACTAAAGCAAGGGGAGTGTCTATCTAAGGTGACAGTGGGTAGGTACTCACTTAGTTGTCACATTTCCATGGATTGGGTTGGGATTTTTCCAAGATAAAAATTGTGTGATAACATTTTGGCATCATTGGTGGGGAGGATTTTGAATCCTCTTTCGATCCCTAATGACGCTTTGGAAATTTATTCTCAAATCCTTTCTCTTATCTTGCCTGGCAACTCCATGTGAGGAAATATCCCTTTTCAACTTTGATTAACTTCATAAAAGCTTATTTGGCGACCTCATTGAGGGAAGATACTTTCTCCATTTTTGATGAGCCTTGAGCTCATCTGGTGACTCCATTGCAATAAGGTACGAAGAATGCATTTGTGGTTGAGTTTATTTACACGTAATGAAGGATGGTTTTCTAGGTATGGCATGGAATATATCTCGCCCTCGATCTCGAGGATGTTCCAGGATTCACAAACAAGTCCCCCCGAGAGTATCTCAAAAATATCCCTAAGTACAATGGTGATCCTTCTTATGTTGTCTCACTTGTCCTATCGCTTGTGAGATATACATCCATACTCGAAAGAAGACAAGAAGACCTTTTGGTGGTATCATTTTTGAACTCATTGATAATAAAGTAGCATGGATGGATAAGAAACTCTTGTAGACCAAAGAGTATTACTTCTCTCAAGACTTCTGTTAAAGAATTTTTGAAGCATTGTGGTCCAAGATTTCATAGTTTTAAAGATACTTATCATGAACTTCAGACAAGTCTGCAAGAGGAGGGACTTTTAGGTCTCTTTGAAACTAATACAATGATTGATGATAATGAGGCTTCCCTAGAAGAAAAATGCAACAAAAACCTCAAAGAATGCTTGGCGAAAGAAGTATTTGAAGAACAGGTCTAGGAAGAGGAGGAATATTGCAAGGAAGTGCAGGTTCTTGACAAGACGTGACCTGCCAAAGAGAGATCCCACAATGATGAGATGAACAAGAGTTTCCTTTTTGGTCCTTTCATGAATAGTCAGATGAAGCACTATGGATTCAGGATTAAGCCCCTTGTGATGAAGAGGCGTTGGAGGGGCATATCCATAAAAAATATGCCCTTAAGAAAAAGAAGAATTTCGATGAAGTGAAACATGCTGAGAATCTAGATGAGACATCAATATCCATTCTCCCGCTTGACAAAGATTAAATTTTTTAGCCTTGATTTCCTCCTGCACATAAAGATGAATAACTGATTAGTCAAATGATGCAGGTGATTACGTGGAGGACCTCTCCGACATGGTTGATAAAAAATTTTATGATTTCATACAAGTTGGGAGACATAGATTGGATGTGGGTTGCTTCATTTTTTATAAAGATTTTATTTACAACATTGAGGGTAGTTCTCGTGCAAAAGGGGTTGAGTATTCATCTTCATAGAAATGGTTTTCATATGCATATGACTCTGATTCTTGGTAGCCTGACGATGATATGGTCACATATTTATTTCATCTGTTTGAGAATGACTTGATGAAATATACTCAAGATGAATTTCAACCATCCCTTGGGAGTTGTGATGCATTTCCTTTTAGGGGTTCAGATTTGTTCTATGAAAATGTCCAATCACCTTCATGCTCCAATTTCGATGGATACAAAGTTGTGGCCAGCCTGGAGCAATCAGAGACTCACATTAACGAGCAACATTTTTTTCATCTTGAGGCCTTTTGGAAGGATATATAGATAAAAAGGCAATAATGTTTTCGTCTTGAGGCCTTTTGCAAGGATATACAGATAAAAAGGCAATAATGTTTCAGTAGTAGGAGGATTTCTTTCTCCGGACATGAGGTTGTCCCTTACCTTTTATCTTCTTCTTGGGGAAGCCATGCACTTTTCTTCCGATCTTTCATCTCCTCTCAGTCCTCCAAAAGCAATGACATTCCAAACAAGGATTAAGACGAACCATCGTCTATATGTAGTAGTTCTATTCAGAGATGGATCGATCGGGCTTGTGGCTATTATTTCCAACAGGATTTTCTCCCTCCCACCCATCTCCATGAGCTTCATTTCATGATTGATTACATGTTTATTTATGCTCAAGATTATTATGTACTTCACTTATCTTTGTTGTATCACATAATTAAGCACAGGGGGAGATACCTTGATGAGATGATAAGCTGGTTGCACTGGTTGTACAATTTCACATGAAATCCACAGGACCTGATTTCCACAGGGCCATGGTCCCCAGGTAAGTAGGTAGGTCATTTGATTTCCCATGCATTTGCATTTGTGTGATCATGATAATTTAATTGCATTTACTTATTTTCATGTCATATCTCATTTTTATTTTTCTCTAGTTGCATTATTACATATGTGTTATGATCATTTTCTTTCATCATATTACATGTTAGTTTATAAATTTTTGAAAAAATGAAAATTTTTATTTTAAAGATTAGTTGAAATTTTGATGATATGGACAAGGGGTGAGTGAGCCACACTCGATATCCAACATTTTGTTTGTTTTGATGTGTGTAAGAACAAATCTTACTAGAATATGTTGAGGTTCTCATGCACTCTACGAAGAGTACATGTACCCGAGTAGGAGCCATACGTTATCCCCCATTTCTAGGGATAAGTAACAATATGATGTCCCAAGGCCCTCAGGTTGCAGACGTGGAGTATCAATAGCAAGATGATTAGGCGAGGGCCCTTATAACACCACACATCACCATCCGATCAATGGTAGAAACATCCACCACACCCAACTTGAACCACAAAGGACAACATGTCTTGCTTCATGAGGTAACAATTTTGGTATTGTGGTAAGTATCATCTTAATATTTCAGGCATTTGAACATGTTGCAAAGGATCCTTTCTTGATTTTGAAAGAAATTGCTTGGAAATTATGCTTTTTGTCCTATTTTATCTTGGTGAATATCATGGTTTCCTAGTAAGAGGCCACCCTTAGGGAAAGGGTTGCTACTGTGGTTCTCCTTGAAGGGTCATCGTACCATTCCCACTCATACTTTCCACTTTCCATTACTCATTCCCCTACGTTTCCCCATCTTTCAGGTTTTCAGGCTTATTGACCCAAGAAGGGCATGGACCTCATTTGATGGGAAGAAGGGGCCACTAGGCTTGGAGGTGCCCTAGAAAAAACATCATGCAATAAAAGCCCACCCTGGGATCCCAAGAGAAACAAAATGCCTCTCAAAAAATGAAGGACCCACAAAACAAATAACTAATTAATTAATGCTACTTTCCAAGGTAGAGCATTTGTGTGATATGCATTTCCTTTTTAGTGCCCCTTATCGTCTTCAACTTGGAAAAGCATGCAAACCAAGATAGAGCGTATGTGGGATATGCATTTCCTTTTTAGTGCCCCTTATTGTCTTCAACTTGGAAACACATTCAAAATAAATGACTTATAAAGGGCTTGGAAAAATATTCTTTAAAAACAAAAAGAGGAAAAGGATGTGGTCGACCCTCAACAAAGGCACCCATAAATGAGATGATACGAGCCCTTGTATACCACAAACCCCCATACATAGAAGTCTAACCCCATCCGCCTCACATTCAATACATAACCTAGAAAGGATTCTCCTTGGGAACATCCCCTACTTGAGGAATTGGTTCACCCAATAGGGCATTATGAGAGACCCCTCCCATATCTAAATTTCACAAGTTGTATAAGGTCTTTGAGCATTTGTTTATTTTGAAAAAGGGGGATTTGATGCACATGTTTGGGTGTGTCTTTTATTAGATATGGATTATTTGAGATGATACTTGTGACTTGTGGACCCTTGGAGGGTGTACTTGTTGTATTTGTAGGTCCTTGATAGGTGAAAGCTTGATCGTGAAGGCATAAGGTCACTTGGAGCTTCATTGGGGCATGGAGCCCATAGATTTGATGATGCGCTCCCTCTCCCTAGATGCGTGGGGAACACCATGAGATGACCATACTCCAACTCATTGTACCCCAACGATGGACTTCGAAGTCCTAAGACATCACATTCTACACACTAGACGTCACATGGAGGCTAGGGTTTGATGGTGTTTGTCATGGTTGATGATGATGTGGCCTGGTTTATGGAGAGAGAGAAACATAGGACATGCTCAAGCACTTGGTTACATTATTTATAGCCTTTGGAGGGCCAACGATTTTCATCCTAGGCCAAAATGTCTCTCTTAGAGGCCCTACATCACCCCTAAAAGAGGATTTTATTTTTGTAAATTTGAATTTTAAGATGTAAAAAGACAAATAGGGAGGTATACCTCTATAATTTGATGTTGAATTTTCAAAAAGTGGAAAAAAAGGTTTTAGGTGACCTCATATAAATAGAGGTCACCCCTTTTTTCATTTGGATCAAAACTCACTTGAGAATTACATATTACATGGTTGAATTTTCGTCCTACTTGGGCATTTTGCTCTATCTCTCTCTTGAATGTCTCTTGGATGCAAATACTTTGTCTATTGGTGAAAATAA
>ML819336.1:53969-133802 GCA_009831015.1 Picea engelmannii
GAGTGTGGAGTTGTAAGAAGATATGTCATGCTTTGTGGGTATGCCGATAATATAGCCAGACAATTTAATGCACAATGAGGGGAAGAGGAGCCAACATATTCGAATAAGGAGTGGTTCCGAGCAATCCAAATTCCCCATGCAATAATCAATGGAGGAGCTCTGTAGTCTTTTATATGATGACTATCCATCCAATTTTTGAAGGATTCTTCTATATTTCTCCCTCCCATCCATAGTAAGGCCCTATATACATTTGAACTTCTATCCATATTTCTTTAGTGAAGGAGAAATCCATCAAGAGATGATGGTTTGTTTCATTGTCCTACTTACAAAGGATGCATCTGCACGGCCCTGTGAAGTTCCTCCACTGCAATTTGTCCCAAGTGGGAAATTTTTTGAATAAAAAGAGCCACATAAGATTTTTTTCCTTGGTGGGGCATTTTAACTTCCATAATTGTTTCCCCCACTAGGGAGGAGGATCCTCTCAATTTTCTTTTGCCGGTGTAGTGTAGCCTATCCGAGGGACATATCCACTAGAAGGGTTTAGTGACCAAATCAATTGGTATTCTTGATCTGATGGATAGAAAGAAGAATTTTGAAGAGAATTAATATAGTTATTCCAAAGGTGTGCTTGATCTTCTCCCAAACCAACCTCTTTCCAAGATAACCAACAAAACTATCTCGTAACATAATCCCTTTGCCATATCTGGTTTAAGAAAAAAAATCCCCCTCTATTTAAAACCAAAATAAGGTGATCATGAAGTATGTGTCTATTATTACATCCAATCCATGGGTATTTATACAAGAGGAATTTGGATCCATTATTGACTCACCAAATCATCTAGTTCTTGATTAGGGGGAAAGAGTTGAGGATGGCTTTCTACACAATTGATTCATTTTGCAACTTTTTGTTTGGATTTCTTATCCAATCAAATATGGATTTTTGTGGGAAGTATTTTTCCTATAATACTTTATCCCATAGGCCCATGCCTTCTATTATCCCCCACACATTTTTTGCTGCCAAGGATTTGGAGGAAAAAAAAAACATTTTTTAGCCCCCAACCCTCAAGTTTTTTGGGAGTGGCTAGTCCCTTCTAGGAAGTGAAAAATGGATATTTTTTCTCTTCATATCCTTACTAGAGAAATCTGAATGAGAGTTGTCTTATTTCCCCCAAAATACCATATGGTATCTAAGCCAGAGTGGTATAGTAAATGATAATGTCTTTTAAGACTGCCTTGACTAGAACCAATCAACCAACTCTGGAAATCCATCAATTACACCATGCATGTATCTTTTTATCCATTTTGGAAACTAGCCATAGCCAATCATTTTTGCAGTAACCATTTTATTTAAGACTAAACCATTTTCTTTAAGATAAAAACCCAAATATTTTAGACCTGTTTCTACATCTCTGGCATGGAGGTCTAAAGTTTGGGAGATGGAGTGTTTTTCCTGATCTCACAATGTTGAGGTGAAAAGAGAGGATTTTTCCATGTTAATTTTTATTCCTATTGTGTTGCATAAAGTAGTGTAGGTTCCTGAGGTCTTCCACATATCAAGACTCCCCTTCATAAAATATTAGAATATTATCCACAAATAGTAAATGGGAAAGGGAAAAAATGGTGCTAATTGAAATACATTTTAGATCATTAGTGGAGACAACATTATGTATCAATCTTCTAAGAACTTCTACCATTAAGAGGAAAAGGAGAGGGGGCATCCCTGGATGGTTCCTCTTTCATCTTTTAAGAATGTGGTGGTAGATCCATTGATTAATAAGGCAAAGAAAGCTGAGCTAATACAATTTAAAACCCATGTCACAAAAGAGTGTCTGAAACCCAAGTGGATGAGGAACAACCTAATGTAAAGCCAACTCTCCCTATCAAAAGCCCTTGTCAAGTCCACTTTGAAGGTAATTTCCTTTGATCTACCTGTGTGAATAAAGTCCTTCCTGGGATAGGCCTATTGCTTCATGGATTTGGTTCCCTTTCAAGAAACCAAATTATTCAAAGGAGATGGTGTCTGAGAGTAGGTCCTTCAACCTATTGATAATTAGTTTTGTGATAATCTTATAAATATTGTTACAAAGAGAGATGGGACTGAACTGGTCAAAAGATCGAGGATTATCATATTTGGGAATCAAGGAAATAAAATTCACAATGAATGCTACCAGTACTTGTCCCAAGGCTCTAGAGTACTCAACTATCTTTAGTAAATCGTCTTCTAGGAATTCAAAACAACCCAAATAAAATTTTGTTGTGAGCTCATCTAGGACCGAGCTCTTATCTCTTTGGAAGCTCTACACGACTCTTAGTAATTCCTCCTTTGATACTTTGTAAGGTATCAAAAGGATATATGCATAGAAAAAATACAATTTTTATCACAATAGTTAGTAGAAAGAATGAAACAATAAGCACATTGACATGATTGATCCAAAATATAATACCTTTATTATCTCGAGAGAAAATTTCACTTGCCTCTTAGAATGGGAAACCCCCAACAGAGCATAGCTCAAGTACAAATAAATTCACAAGACAACCTTTTCCATGCTTTCTACCCCTATTTCACAAGACAACCACTACACTTGCCTCTTAGAGAAAATTTCACTTGCCTCTTAGAGTGGGCAACCTCCAACAGAGCATAGCTCAAGAACAAATGAATTCACAAGACAACCACTACAGTAAGTAGTTAAGCGGTCAATTTCCTGAGATACAACTGGTTTCAGGAGACCTAAGGGACTCCCAATATAGTTGAGGGTACGTGGGAGTGAATGGACGTGTACATGTGCTATCTAATGTGATTATACTCAAAGGGGTACCAACAAGGCTTACAGAGGTTTCCAACTAGGTGAAACAATGTGTTTCCAACCATGTGCATTTCCTGCATGTATTCTTCCCCAACTGTATTTTTACCAGTCAAATGAAAAATCATTCTTCTTTAAATGCGTCGACACATGTCTCTAGCTTGAATGTATTTTTTATAAAAATATGTAGAGGAAAGGGCTTTGATACCACTTGCAAGGTGCCTGAAGGTAATATGTAAAGCATAAATATAATTTTTATCACAATAGTTAGAAGAAAGAATGAAACGGTAAGCACAATGACACAATTGATCCAAAAGATGATACCTTTATTATCTTGAGAGCAAATTTCACTGGCCTCTTCGAGGGGGAAACCCGCAACAAAGAAAATTTGAAGTGCAAATGAATTCACAAGACATCCTTTTCCATGCTTTCTACCCCTATTTATACTATTTCTATATTCTAGAGGAAGAAATTTCTTGAGGCGAAACCTTCTAGTAAGTCTTCTTAAATTAGATGTGTTCACATTATTACATAGTCCTTATTTACTAATGACGAACTTTATTACATAACAAAGCATATTATTCTATCTATTTGAGGAGTTAGGAAGGTTAGGACCCTAACATACTTCACCCATCATTTGATCATTCCCTTCTTGATCAATGAAACTAGGAAATGTGCTTGCAATAATGAGGATGTCATATATTGTTTCCTTGGAATTAACCTTGAGCAGGTTTTTAAAATATTGGTTTCCCTCTACTACAATTTCCTTGAAACAGGTGGATTTGGAACCATCAAATTTTTCTATGGGCCAAATGGTGTTTATGGCCTTCCTTTTGTTCACAAAATGATGGAAAATTTTGGTGTTTTCCTCACCAATCTGTAACTATAAGGAATGACTCTTCAGTCTCCATTCCTTTTTCTTGTTTAAGAGGATTTTACTTCTATCCTACTCTATATTTTTTTTATCTCATCCCTTTGTTTTCCTGTTAGAGGTCCTTAACCCTCTTCATCTAGACAACACTATACTTTTGATTCTATGTCCAGTAAAGCGCTTTCTTCCCTCTTCCTTCTTTCCCTTTTCTAAGAGATTGCGACCTCTTTGGCCCACTTAATGTTAGATATGAATTGGAGGGAGAGAGATTCTGAAGATGAAAGATTATATGGAATCCAAATTATTTTGATAACCTCTAGGAATGAAGGATCTTCTAGTTTGAATTCATTTTGAATGGGTTGGGAGGCTTGCAGATATTGGGAGCTAGCTCTAACATGATTGGGTTATTGTCCGAATCCCCTCCTGAAGTGATCCACTACCAAATCCTTAAATTTTCAACCAAGAAATATTTGAATAAGAGGAATTGATTAAGCCTTTTTTCCACCCTTGCCTCTCCAAAACACATATTTATCAAAGTGGGAGAAAACTTTGTAGGTTGGATGTTATAGAGACCTACTACTTCTAGGCAATGGATCAAGAACTCAACAAGCAAATATAACTAAGTTGTCGAGCCCCAAATTCACAATCTCCCAACGTGAAGTTCATGTCACCTTTAGTGATGTGTGGTATGATAGGGGACCCTCAAACCACACATCACCATCCAATTGATGGCAGCAACATCCACCACACCCAGCTTGGCCCACAGAGGACAACAAGTCTTGCTTCATGAGGTAACAAGTCCTATATCATGGTGAGTGTCATTTTAATATTTGAAGCATTTGAACATGTTGCAAAGGATCCTTTCTTCGTTTTAAAAACATTTGCTTGGAAATTATGTTTTTTCCCCTATTTTACCTTGGTGAGTGTCATGGTTTCCTAGTAAGTGGCCACCCTCGGGGAAAGGGTTGCTATTGGGGGTATCCTTAAAGGGTCATTGTACCATTCCCTCTCATACTTGCCACTTTCCATTACTTCTTCCCCTATGTTTCCCCATATCTTATGTTTTTGGGCTTATTTATCAAAGAAGGGCATGTACCTCATTTCATGGGAAGAAGGGGCCACTAGGCTCGAAGGTGCCCTGGAAAAAACATCATGCAATAAAATCTCTCCCTGGGATCCCAAGAGCAATGAAACACCTCTCAAAAAATTAAGGACCCATAAAATAAATAACTAATTAACTAATGTTTCTTTCCAAAGTAGAGCGTTTGTGGGCTATGCATTTCCTTTTTAGTGCCCCTTATTGTCTTCAACTTGGAAAAACATGCAAACTAAGTTAGAGCATATGTGGTATATGCATTTCCTTTTTAGTGCCCATTATTGTCTTCAACTTGGAAACACATGCAAAATAAATGACTAATAAAGGGCTTGGAAAAATATTCTTCAAAAGCGAAAAGAGGAAAAGGATGCAGTCGACCCTCAACAAAGGCACCCATAAATGAGACAATACAAGCCCTTGTATGTCATGAAACCCTGTACTTAGAAGTCTAACCCCATCCACCTAACATTCACTACATAACCTAGAAAGGATTTTCCTTGGAAAAATCCCCTACTTGAGGAATTGGTTCACCCAATAGGGCATTATGACACCCTTCCCATATCTAAGTTTGGCTAGTTGTGTAAGGTCTTTGTGCATTTGTTTATTTTGAAAAGTGGGGATTTGATGCACATGTTTGGGTGGTTCTTTTATTAGATCTGACTTACTTGGAATGATACTTGTGACTCGTGGACCCTTGGAGGGCATACTTGTTGTCTTTGCAGGGCCTTGACAGGTGAAAGCTTGATCATGAAGGCATAAGGTCACTTGGACATTCATTGGGGCATGGAGCCCATATGTTGGATGATGTGCCCCTTCTACCAAGATGCATGGGAAGAGGAACATTGCCTTTTAAGGAACTTGGACACCATGAGATGACCATATTCCATTTCATTGCACCCCAATGATGGCCTTGGAAGGCCTAAGACGTCACATTCTACACCCTAGACGTCATATGAAGGCAAGGGTTTTATGGGGTTTCTCATGGTCGATGATGATGTGGCTTGTCTGATGGATAGAGAGACACTTGTAACATGATATAAGACTTGGTGGCATGATTTATGGCCTTTGGAGGCCCAACGATTTTCATACTAGGCCAAAACGTCTCTCCTAGAGGCCCTACGTCACCCTTTAGGGCATGATGTCACCCCTAAAAGGGGATTTTCTTTTTGTAAATTTGAATTTTAAGATGTAAAAAGACAAATAGGGAGTTCGACCTCTCTAATTTGATGTTGACTTTTCAAAAAGTGGACAAAAGGGTTTTAGGTGACCTCATATAAATAGAGGTCACCCCTTTTGTCATTTGGATCATAACTCACATGAGAATTACATATTACATAGCTGAAATTTTTGCCATACTTGGGAATTTTTCTCTATTTCTCTCTTGAGTGTCTCTTGCATGCTATTACTTTGTCTATTGATGAATATAACTAAGGCGCTATCTCTTGGAAGGCTTATTCTTGGTATTTTGCTAGAATATACTTGATAAAGAAGGGTTTCTTTATGTTATTCTTGGAATTGGTAAGGGATTTTTGCATTTATTGTTTGGTTTCTTCTTGTTTCAAGCATTTAGTTGTCTAGACCCTTGGAGGATTATAATGGCATACACACTCCATCAAGTCTACATTGTTATCTTTGAATAAGATATATTTTTGCAAAGGTTTCTAGGAGGAGTAAAAGGGCTTACACCCTCCTAGATTTACCTTGCTAGTTTTGTTTTCTCTAGGGAGTAAAAGGGATTACACCCCTAGAGAAGTAAAAAAACTATCTCTTACACAAGATACTCCATAACCCAAGTGATTTGGCACTAGTCTTAGTTGCATTGGAGATACAATATTCTTACATTGGTATATGTGAATCTATGAGATATTGCAATTGTTCAAGTTGGATCATTTTCTATATGTTACAAGCATTCTTGTGCCCTAAGGGCGTCTTATTTAGCCAAGTAATTCTACTTTTTCTTACAAATTAATGATACAACCATTAAGACTGCTGCAAAATCACATTTTCATCATCTATTTCTCTCTAACCCGCCGCTGGAATTTACTTGTGAACCTAGATTATTGTTCTACTAGTTTTTGGCTATCGTTTGGACGATTTACTTGTTGATTTTCATGGTTAGATATTGCTGCTGTAGCAATTGTTTGCTATAGACACTTGTCTGTCATAAAAACTTGCTGATAAAACCACATGACAACCACTAATCACCACCAAAGTCTTGCTTTAATCATTGGAAGTTTGACTAGTCATTGCTAGCTTTATTTCTGATATCTTGTACTAGATTTTGGATGGTTAGCATTGTAGCTATTGGAATATTTTATTTCTGATCTATATATTTCCATACTGCTGCAATTTGGGACATGAAGGATTCTTTCTTGATCCCCATTGGTTTAAGGCTATTGTTTCCATCATTTGTCTTATTCTAGGAAGGGCTAACATTGTTTTGTAGGTACACAATACTTGGAAATCATTTACCATCTACAAGAATCATTCTTCAAGCCTTCTTCCATCTCTAATATTCTCCTATAGGGGTGTTCATTATCATCATCTAACTTTTCATCTCAATCCCCCTAAGGTCAACGAGATTCCCCCTTGTGGTGATTTCATCATCACTAAAGCAAGGGGAGTGTCTATCTAAGGTGACAGTGGGTAGGTACTCACTTAGTTGTCACATTTCCATGGATTGGGTTGGGATTTTTCCAAGATAAAAATTGTGTGATAACATTTTGGCATCATTGGTGGGGAGGATTTTGAATCCTCTTTCGATCCCTAATGACGCTTTGGAAATTTATTCTCAAATCCTTTCTCTTATCTTGCCTGGCAACTCCATGTGAGGAAATATCCCTTTTCAACTTTGATTAACTTCATAAAAGCTTATTTGGCGACCTCATTGAGGGAAGATACTTTCTCCATTTTTGATGAGCCTTGAGCTCATCTGGTGACTCCATTGCAATAAGGTACGAAGAATGCATTTGTGGTTGAGTTTATTTACACGTAATGAAGGATGGTTTTCTAGGTATGGCATGGAATATATCTCGCCCTCGATCTCGAGGATGTTCCAGGATTCACAAACAAGTCCCCCCGAGAGTATCTCAAAAATATCCCTAAGTACAATGGTGATCCTTCTTATGTTGTCTCACTTGTCCTATCGCTTGTGAGATATACATCCATACTCGAAAGAAGACAAGAAGACCTTTTGGTGGTATCATTTTTGAACTCATTGATAATAAAGTAGCATGGATGGATAAGAAACTCTTGTAGACCAAAGAGTATTACTTCTCTCAAGACTTCTGTTAAAGAATTTTTGAAGCATTGTGGTCCAAGATTTCATAGTTTTAAAGATACTTATCATGAACTTCAGACAAGTCTGCAAGAGGAGGGACTTTTAGGTCTCTTTGAAACTAATACAATGATTGATGATAATGAGGCTTCCCTAGAAGAAAAATGCAACAAAAACCTCAAAGAATGCTTGGCGAAAGAAGTATTTGAAGAACAGGTCTAGGAAGAGGAGGAATATTGCAAGGAAGTGCAGGTTCTTGACAAGACGTGACCTGCCAAAGAGAGATCCCACAATGATGAGATGAACAAGAGTTTCCTTTTTGGTCCTTTCATGAATAGTCAGATGAAGCACTATGGATTCAGGATTAAGCCCCTTGTGATGAAGAGGCGTTGGAGGGGCATATCCATAAAAAATATGCCCTTAAGAAAAAGAAGAATTTCGATGAAGTGAAACATGCTGAGAATCTAGATGAGACATCAATATCCATTCTCCCGCTTGACAAAGATTAAATTTTTTAGCCTTGATTTCCTCCTGCACATAAAGATGAATAACTGATTAGTCAAATGATGCAGGTGATTACGTGGAGGACCTCTCCGACATGGTTGATAAAAAATTTTATGATTTCATACAAGTTGGGAGACATAGATTGGATGTGGGTTGCTTCATTTTTTATAAAGATTTTATTTACAACATTGAGGGTAGTTCTCGTGCAAAAGGGGTTGAGTATTCATCTTCATAGAAATGGTTTTCATATGCATATGACTCTGATTCTTGGTAGCCTGACGATGATATGGTCACATATTTATTTCATCTGTTTGAGAATGACTTGATGAAATATACTCAAGATGAATTTCAACCATCCCTTGGGAGTTGTGATGCATTTCCTTTTAGGGGTTCAGATTTGTTCTATGAAAATGTCCAATCACCTTCATGCTCCAATTTCGATGGATACAAAGTTGTGGCCAGCCTGGAGCAATCAGAGACTCACATTAACGAGCAACATTTTTTTCATCTTGAGGCCTTTTGGAAGGATATATAGATAAAAAGGCAATAATGTTTTCGTCTTGAGGCCTTTTGCAAGGATATACAGATAAAAAGGCAATAATGTTTCAGTAGTAGGAGGATTTCTTTCTCCGGACATGAGGTTGTCCCTTACCTTTTATCTTCTTCTTGGGGAAGCCATGCACTTTTCTTCCGATCTTTCATCTCCTCTCAGTCCTCCAAAAGCAATGACATTCCAAACAAGGATTAAGACGAACCATCGTCTATATGTAGTAGTTCTATTCAGAGATGGATCGATCGGGCTTGTGGCTATTATTTCCAACAGGATTTTCTCCCTCCCACCCATCTCCATGAGCTTCATTTCATGATTGATTACATGTTTATTTATGCTCAAGATTATTATGTACTTCACTTATCTTTGTTGTATCACATAATTAAGCACAGGGGGAGATACCTTGATGAGATGATAAGCTGGTTGCACTGGTTGTACAATTTCACATGAAATCCACAGGACCTGATTTCCACAGGGCCATGGTCCCCAGGTAAGTAGGTAGGTCATTTGATTTCCCATGCATTTGCATTTGTGTGATCATGATAATTTAATTGCATTTACTTATTTTCATGTCATATCTCATTTTTATTTTTCTCTAGTTGCATTATTACATATGTGTTATGATCATTTTCTTTCATCATATTACATGTTAGTTTATAAATTTTTGAAAAAATGAAAATTTTTATTTTAAAGATTAGTTGAAATTTTGATGATATGGACAAGGGGTGAGTGAGCCACACTCGATATCCAACATTTTGTTTGTTTTGATGTGTGTAAGAACAAATCTTACTAGAATATGTTGAGGTTCTCATGCACTCTACGAAGAGTACATGTACCCGAGTAGGAGCCATACGTTATCCCCCATTTCTAGGGATAAGTAACAATATGATGTCCCAAGGCCCTCAGGTTGCAGACGTGGAGTATCAATAGCAAGATGATTAGGCGAGGGCCCTTATAACACCACACATCACCATCCGATCAATGGTAGAAACATCCACCACACCCAACTTGAACCACAAAGGACAACATGTCTTGCTTCATGAGGTAACAATTTTGGTATTGTGGTAAGTATCATCTTAATATTTCAGGCATTTGAACATGTTGCAAAGGATCCTTTCTTGATTTTGAAAGAAATTGCTTGGAAATTATGCTTTTTGTCCTATTTTATCTTGGTGAATATCATGGTTTCCTAGTAAGAGGCCACCCTTAGGGAAAGGGTTGCTACTGTGGTTCTCCTTGAAGGGTCATCGTACCATTCCCACTCATACTTTCCACTTTCCATTACTCATTCCCCTACGTTTCCCCATCTTTCAGGTTTTCAGGCTTATTGACCCAAGAAGGGCATGGACCTCATTTGATGGGAAGAAGGGGCCACTAGGCTTGGAGGTGCCCTAGAAAAAACATCATGCAATAAAAGCCCACCCTGGGATCCCAAGAGAAACAAAATGCCTCTCAAAAAATGAAGGACCCACAAAACAAATAACTAATTAATTAATGCTACTTTCCAAGGTAGAGCATTTGTGTGATATGCATTTCCTTTTTAGTGCCCCTTATCGTCTTCAACTTGGAAAAGCATGCAAACCAAGATAGAGCGTATGTGGGATATGCATTTCCTTTTTAGTGCCCCTTATTGTCTTCAACTTGGAAACACATTCAAAATAAATGACTTATAAAGGGCTTGGAAAAATATTCTTTAAAAACAAAAAGAGGAAAAGGATGTGGTCGACCCTCAACAAAGGCACCCATAAATGAGATGATACGAGCCCTTGTATACCACAAACCCCCATACATAGAAGTCTAACCCCATCCGCCTCACATTCAATACATAACCTAGAAAGGATTCTCCTTGGGAACATCCCCTACTTGAGGAATTGGTTCACCCAATAGGGCATTATGAGAGACCCCTCCCATATCTAAATTTCACAAGTTGTATAAGGTCTTTGAGCATTTGTTTATTTTGAAAAAGGGGGATTTGATGCACATGTTTGGGTGTGTCTTTTATTAGATATGGATTATTTGAGATGATACTTGTGACTTGTGGACCCTTGGAGGGTGTACTTGTTGTATTTGTAGGTCCTTGATAGGTGAAAGCTTGATCGTGAAGGCATAAGGTCACTTGGAGCTTCATTGGGGCATGGAGCCCATAGATTTGATGATGCGCTCCCTCTCCCTAGATGCGTGGGGAACACCATGAGATGACCATACTCCAACTCATTGTACCCCAACGATGGACTTCGAAGTCCTAAGACATCACATTCTACACACTAGACGTCACATGGAGGCTAGGGTTTGATGGTGTTTGTCATGGTTGATGATGATGTGGCCTGGTTTATGGAGAGAGAGAAACATAGGACATGCTCAAGCACTTGGTTACATTATTTATAGCCTTTGGAGGGCCAACGATTTTCATCCTAGGCCAAAATGTCTCTCTTAGAGGCCCTACATCACCCCTAAAAGAGGATTTTATTTTTGTAAATTTGAATTTTAAGATGTAAAAAGACAAATAGGGAGGTATACCTCTATAATTTGATGTTGAATTTTCAAAAAGTGGAAAAAAAGGTTTTAGGTGACCTCATATAAATAGAGGTCACCCCTTTTTTCATTTGGATCAAAACTCACTTGAGAATTACATATTACATGGTTGAATTTTCGTCCTACTTGGGCATTTTGCTCTATCTCTCTCTTGAATGTCTCTTGGATGCAAATACTTTGTCTATTGGTGAAAATAATTAATGTATTTTGGTGGAATATACATGATAAAGAAGGGTTTCTTCATGTTGTTCTTGGAATTGGTGAGGAATTTCTGCATTTATTGTTTGGTTTCTTCTTGTTTAGAGTATTGATTTGTATAGACCCTTGGAGGAGTATAAGGGCATACACCCTCCATCAAATCTACCTTGTTATCTTTGAATAAGATATATTTTTGCAAAGGTTTCTAGGAGGAGTAAAAGGGCTTACACCCTCCTAGATTTACCTTGCTAGTTTTGTTTGCTCTAGGGAGTAAAATGGATTACACCCCTAGAGAAGTAACAAAACCAGATCTTACAAAAGAGAATTCCATAACCTAATTTATTTGGCACTATTCTAAGTTGCATCAAAGATACAATATTCTTGCATTGGTATACATGAATTTACGTGATATTGCAATTGTTCAAGTTGGATCATTTTCTATATGTTACAAGCATTGTTGTGCCTTAAGGGCATCTTCTTTAGCCAAGTAATTCTCTTTTCTGTTACAAATTAATTCTACATACATTAGGGCTGCTGCAAAATCACCTTTTCACTATCTATTGCTCTCTAATCTACCGCTGGAATTTACTTGTGAACCTAGATTATTGTTCTACTAGTTATTGGCTATCATTTGGATGGTTTAATTTTTTATTTCTATGGTTAGATGTTGCTGCTGTAGCAATTGTTTTCCATAGCCACTTGGCTGTCATAAAAAATTGCCGATAACTTCATGTAAAAACCACTAATCACCACCAAAGTCTCGTTTTAATCATTGGAAGTTTGACTAGTCATTGATAGATTTATTTCTGATATCTTGTACTAGATTTTGGCTGGTTAGCATTGTAGCTATTGGCATCTTTTATTACTGATATATATATTTCAGTACTACTACAATTTGGGACAGGAAGGATTCTTTCTTGATCCCCATTGGTTTAAAGCTATTGTTTCCATCATTTGTCTTGTTCTGGGAAGGGCTAACACTGTTTTTCAAGTACACAATACTTGGAAATAATTTACTATATACAAGACTCATTCTTCAAGCCTTCTTCCATCTCCAATATTGGCCTATAGGGGTGTTCATTATAATCATCTCACTTTTCATCTCAATCCCCCTAAGGTCACCAGGATTCCCCCCTTATGGCGATTTCATCATCAATAAATCAAGGGGAGTGTCTATCTAAGCTGACAGTGAGTAGGTACTCCCATAGTTGTCACACTTCTATGGATTAGGTTGGGATTTTCCAAAGATACAAATTGTGCAATAATATTTTGGCGTCATTGTTGTGGATGATTTTGAATCCTCTTTCGACGTTAACGAAACTTTGGAAATTTATTCTCAAAGCCTTTCCCTTAGCTTGTCTGGCGACTCCATTTGAGGAAAGATCCCTTTTCAACTTTTATGAACTTCATATAACTTTATCTGGCAACTCAATTGAGTGAAGATACCCTCTCCATTTTCGATGAGCCTTGACCACATCTAGCGACTCCATTGCAATAATTTGTGGTTGAGTTTATTTACACAATGAAGGATTGTTTTTTGGTTATGGCATGGACTATATCCTTCCATCAATCTCGAGGATCTTTCAGGATTCCCAAACAATTTCCCCCTAGAGTATCTCAAAAATATTCTGAAGTACAATGGTTATCCTTCTTATGTTGTCTCCCATGTCCTATCACTTGTGAGATATATATCCATACTCGAAAGAAGACATGAAGACCTTTTGGTGGTATCATTTTTACACTCATTGGGAATAAAGCAAAAAGGATGGATACAAAAATCTTACAGACCAAAGAGTATCACTTCTCTCAAGACTTTTGTTGAAGAATTTTTTAAGCAGAGTGGTCTAGGATTTCATAGTTTTGAAGATACTTATCATGAAATTTTGATAGAAACTAATACAAATATTGATGATAACGAGGCTTCCCTGGAAAAAAAATGAAACAACAACCTCAAATAATGATTGGAAAAAGAATTATTTGAAGAATAGGTCTAGGAAGAGGAGGAAAACTCCAAGGAAGTGCAAGCTCTTGACAAGACCTCACTCGTCGAAGAATAAGCCCACAATGATGAGAGGAGCAAGAGTTTCCTTTTTTGTCTTTTCACGAATATTTAGATGAAGCACTATGCATTCAAGATTAAGCTTCTTGTGATGAAGAGGCACAAGAGGGGTATGTCCATGAAGAAAGATGCCATGAAGAAAAATAAAAATTATGATGAAGTGCAACATGCTGAGAATCCAAATGAGACATTGGTATCCATTCTCCTGCTTGATGAAGATGAATTTTTTCAGCCTTGCTATCCTCCTTCACATAAATATGAAGAAGTGATTACTCCAAATGATGCAGACGATTTCGTGGAGGACCTCTCTGTTGGTCATTTCTCTCTTATACTGTCTGAGTTTATTTACCCAAGGTTCATGTATGTTCGGGGTTCCAACAAAGCCTCTAAAACTATCGGCCCTCCTTGTAAACCAGAAGGCAACGCAACACACAGAATGCGCTGCACAGTCTCACCTGAGATAACTTTAATGGGTGGCTGTAATACTCAGGTGTTTACAACCTAGGATTGAGTATGAGATAAGCGGGCTAAATATTGAACCATTATTATGACTTGTAAATGCAACATACTATTATTCATGATTTATGCAGTAGATCGATAGGCTTATTCCCTTAATATTGCAAAAGCACTTAAACAAGCAATAAGATAACTTATTCATTCAACATAGTAAAAAATGCTTCAAACACTAGAGACATGCAAACATTCATCACACATCACAGATATTACTGTGGTTCACCCCCTCCTGGGGCTACGTCCACAAAGATTTGGATCTCAGCTCTTTAATTATATTATGTTCACATCTACAACATCGGGCGCTTACAACTCCCCTCTGATGGGTAAGATCTATATGAGGTGAACTAGATCGCACCAGGCTCCTCAGCCTGTGATCTAATCCTCAATATCTACCTTCTCTCATCTCTTCTAGCTCAACAACTTATAAAATAGGTCTTACAACAAAACATTACATCTCACATCAACTCATGCGTAACTTATAATAACATAATAGTAATCCAAAGTGAACCGACCATGATGCCTAAACATCTATATTTATACATTCTGGGCTCTTCATCCGTTTACAATACCTTACCAAAACCCTAACCCTATCATCGTTAGGTCTTCTTCTGCATGCGGGTGTGTTGTTCTTCCTTCCAGCTGTCGCTTCCCTTGTTCATGCCTTCCTTGCATGCGTGCGTGTTGTGTTTCCTTCCAGCTATTGCTTCTCTTGTGCACGCTTTCTTTCCCAAAAACGCCATGATTTTCCTCTTTGGCCTGCCTCCAATAGGCCCCCAACACTGACATGTGGCTCATCCCGAGCCACCTAATCTTTGTGTGCCTCCTCGATCTCCTTGGTGATCGCCTAGAAATTTTCCTTGAGTGTTGTTTCTTGTGTCTGCGCCTGCACAATCTTCTCCTTGAGTGTGTCCACTATCTGGACTGCAATTTCCTCACTGATCAGTTCCACGCACTTTGCCTGGGTATGTGATATATGTGCCTTGGCTTCCTCTGCTTGTGCTAGGACTTCTGTTACCCGCTCTTGCAACGGTTCCATTTGAGCTCGTCGCTCATGTTTCTGTGTTTGCACAATAATTAGCTCTGCCTGCAATCTCTTCATGTCCTGTGTCCCTTTGACGCATTTTGTGATTTCTCTTGTCTTCTGCTTCTGCTTGAGCTCTTGGATCGCTGCGTTGATCCTTTCTTCCTCCTTGTCCCACTGTTGGACCTGTTGATCCTCCTCCAATCTATTCCAAAGCTGCACTGCTTTATTGAATAAGTTAGTTGTTATACTTACCTACTGCTCTATCTCTTGCAGCTGCGTTGTTGCTTCCTGCTTCCTTTTCTCCTTCACTGCTGGTGGAGTGGTTTGTGTGAGTTGTTCTCGGAGATTCTTTATCTCCTTTTGATATTGATCAATTGCCTGCACAATCTGATCAATCTTTTCTACTGCTGTGATTTCCTCTCCCTGCGCGACCTGTGGAATCTTCTCGTAAGTCCCTGCCACTTTCTTCTCCAATACTTTTATGCACTCCCTTTCCTCCCGGGTCTCAGATTTAGCTTTCTCATAGACTATTTCCAGCGCCTCCTGATTCTTTGTTTCTTGCTTCAATTTAGTTAAGTGTTTGCGTGCGCGAGACTGTACCTCATGGTTTACACTAACCTGCAACCTATGTAGTGCCCCTGATGGTATCCTCATCAACACAAGTTGGATTTGGCTTAAGTCCTTCAATGGTGTCTACCCCACAATTTCGTCCATGCAACACATACTAGGGTTCATATGGAATGTTATGTGCTGCTGCAGTATTACCTGGACTGACTCTCATTCCTCTTCTTGAACTCTTCCTTCTGTCTGCGGCGCTAATGGTTTGAGTCCCCTACTGCTTGCTGGCTACCCTTCCTCGATTTTCTTTAGGAGCTGTCACATTTCTACCAATTGCTCTTCAATCATATCCCTGTGGTGTGCAGTGTGATCGAAGTCCTCGGATAGACAATCCTGAACCATTTGGGCTATCATTTCCCCATCGTCATCCGTGATCACATACTCTGGAAGTTTTCTTTGTGCCTTTGATTTCTTGTGCGTGCCTCCTATTTGCCTAGTTGGCCTCTTGTTTCCCCTCGGTTCTTGTGGGTTGGGATTTACTGAGGTCTCTTGCGTGGGTTCGGCCCGTTTCTGCTTCTCCTTGGTCAGCTACGTCTTATCTTTCTTTCCGTTCTAGGGCCTTGTCTTCGTTGTCCCTTCGTTTGTTAGTGTTGTCCTGCCCTGGCCTATTCTTTGTCTCTGGGGCACTTGAATTTTCCTTGGCTGGGTCTCTCCCTACCCTGCCTCTTCTTCTATTGTTCTTTCCGGTATATCCTAGGTAAGGACGAGAGTCTTCCACTCATCGTCCCATTTGTTGATGACCATGTCAATGTCCCCCTCTATGATACAATAGTGCATTTGCAGCCACTGTTTATTCAGATCCTTCCTTTCTTGTATCCACATTGCATGTCATGTGGCCTGGAAGTTGGCGATGTTCCCATATTGTGCGACAACTTCTGGTGTTATTCTCCACATCTTGGAGATGGATTCTTGTAGGTCACATAGGTATCCTTCAAAGATAGACCCGTTCACCTTTTTTCTCCTAGCCTCTGGCCCGGCTCTGAGCACCAAATATCTTGCCCCTTGATTTGGTTTAGGTCTAGTGCCAAAAACTACGTACCTTGGCTCTCTCCATCCCATGAAGGCTATTAGTGTGATCAACCATGAATAGTGGAACTTTGTTCCTAGATCCTACGCATCCTTGTAGTAAGCCAGGAATAGGTTCAAGAGATACGGTGCCTAGATCATTGAGGTGCCTTCTGTGCACTGAGTTGCAACTGCAACGACTCCAACTGGTACTTCCTCCCTGCAACATTTTCTTAGCAACTTGCAGGCTAAGATCTTCATGCCTAGTTGTGTTGTGACATCATTGATCCTTTTGATAATGATCCCTCTGGTTCCCCTATCCATGCCATACTTTTTCTTCATGTCTTCTACTAGCACTTTCTCCCTGGATTTGTCATCCAGAAACTGCGCCGAATCCATGCCCCAAGTTTGCAATCCTGTTATGTTCATGATAAGCTCTATTTTCGTACATGATAAGCTCTATGTTGGGTTTGCCTACCCTTTGATAGACATCGCATTTTTGACAATACTCCTTCGAGTCTCTGTGAATCATTGGCCACCATATTCCTGCTAGCAATACCTTCTGCGCGGTAGCTTTGCATGCATAATGCCCTCCTGCTATTCCTTCATGGGATTCTGCTAAAACTCTTAGTCTTTCGTGCTCTAAAACATATAGTCACAAGATGTTATCTGCGCCCATCTTATATAGATGTCCTGCAATCAGTTGATAGTCGACATTGCGGACTACCAGGTTTTTCTTCTGTGCAATATTATAGTCTTGCAGCGCAGTACCTGTGCTCAAGTACTGGATGATATCTGCGAAGTATTCATCGGCGATATGATGTGAGAATATCTGTGCATCCGAAAAGTTGTCCTCCAAGTTTGTAGGTTCTTCTCCATTGGTGAATCTTGATAGGTGGTCAGGTCCCGCATTTAACTTTCCTAGTTTGATGATTACTTCAAAGTCAAATTCTTGGAATAGTAGTAACCATCGACAAATTATCCCCCCCAACACTGACTTGTTGACTAAATATTTCAGGGCTGAGTGATCCGTGAACATCTTAAAGTGTTTCCCCAATAAGTAATGTCTGAAATTTTGCAGTGCATAAACCATAGCTAGGCCTTCTCTTTCTGTCGTGTTATAGTTTTGTTCTGAGTCAGATAACTTTCTACTTGCAAATGCTATCGGGTGATCTAAGTCCCCCACTCCTAGCTGTGCCAAGATATATCCAAGTGCTATGGCTGATGCATCTACATGTACGTGGAATGTCTTCTCCCAATCTGGAAAGGCTAATATCGACGTGATGACCATCTTTTCCTTTAGGGTATCTAGACCATGTTGGCACTCGTCGTTCCACTGAAACTTTGTATCCTTTCTTAGCAGCTTTTCCATCGGTGCAGTTATTTGTGCATAACCTTTGATAAATTTCCTGTAGTAACCTGTGTGTCCCAACGTCGCTCTTAGCTGACGAACTATTTTTGGTGGTTGTAAGTTAACAATGACTGCGATCTTTGCATGATATACTAGTAAACCCTGTTTACATACTATATGGCCCAATAGTATCCCGAATGGTGTTCCGACTATGCATTTCTTTATGTTCAGTGATATCTGACACTATCTGCATCTTTATAACATTAGGTGTAAGACTTCTACATGGTCTTTCAACAAACTGTAAACTGTCCAATCGTCCAAGTAAACTTCTAGGAATTGGTGGATGAATTCTTTAAACGCAACAATGACTACTCTCGAAACTATTGCTGATGCATTCTTCAGTCCAAATGACATAACTGTGTACTGATAAGATCCCCATTCTGTCACAAATGTGGTCTTGTATCTATCTTCTTGTGCTATCCTGATCTGTTGGTAGCCTGCGAATCCATCAGTGAATGAGTAGGCTTCATGTCCTCCTATGTTGTCTAACACTTCATCCGTGAAGGGTGTAGGGAATGGGTCATGTAGGCATGCATCATTCAACTTCTGCAAGTCAACGCATATCCTGATACCTCTTTGTTTCTTGTCCTGTACTACCATCGGGCTTATCCATTCTGATTCTTCGACCGGTTCTATGATGCCGACTTCTAACATCCTATCAATCTCAACTTTGACTTTCTGCTTATATATGGGGTTCAATCTATATGGTCATTGTCTGATCAATCTTGCTTCTGGTCTGAGTGGTATCTTCATCTCTCCTAGATCTCCTACTATACCCTTCATCTCTATAAATGTTGCGGGGAACAATTCATTGTATTCATGCAATAGCTCTGCTATGCTTTCCACTGTTTACTCATCCCAATAATCTTCATTAATAGCCATTTTGGGCTACTTGACTATCCCAATATTGAATTTATTTACTTTGATCAGTGTGGCAATAACTTATGATTCTATAGGTGGACCTTCCACTTCTATTTCCCCTTCTACTTCTGCAATCGAAATATCGTGCAGATCATCTTCATCTGGTGCTTCCTCTTGCAAATGGTAACATGACATTAGTTCTTTAACTATTTGTTTGTTCTGTTGTTATTCTTCTGTGATCATTTCAACTTCCGACTCTTTGATGAATATCACTCCTCTTATCTTCTTCAGCGTGACATTTATGTTGGGTCTCTCATGCTCAAATGAGAAAGTGACTGTAAAATTCTATTGCAATGTCATCCAGGTCATAGTTCCTTTGCGCAATTCCTGGTCTATATACCAGTTTTCTGGTATGCCCCCTAGAGTATGTATAAAATAATGAGGCCATTCCTCTGGAGGTGTCATTTTCCATAGTGTTCTACACTCCTCCGAGTGTTCTGTTGATGCTCTTTGTCCATCATACTTTTGTTGTTTGTTGTTTCTTTGTTTTGCACCGAACCTTATGCATAGTAACTGCTTGCATTGGTATCAGTTTGTGATTGTCTCTTTGTGTGTGCTCCACCATCGTGCAGGTGTGGCCTTGAGTGCTAGATCTAGTGCTAACAGTCTTTGATTCTCTAAGACTTCATCTTCATACTGTGCTAAGAATTTCTCCAGATCGTTTACTCCATGGAAATTGGGTGGTTCTCTGATTTCTGTGCCTACCCATCTTACGACGCGGTCTATTCATGCACATCTCCTTGTGGATACTTCATGTAGCCTTTGTTGCCAGTTATCTAAACCAGTATCTGAATCTGTTGCATAGGATGATCCACCAATTGATTATCTCGTATGCAGTTGGGTTTATGTAATCCTCATCGTGCGCAATTGTTCTATACAACTGGCTGATTTCCTCTAGGTCCAAACAAGTAGGTTCTACGAACCTCTCTCCTTTGGATGGGTCTAATGGCACGATGACCCTGTATTCTCCTGACTCAAATGTCATTTTTCTGGTCTTTAAGTTGATTATGGCCTGGTTGTCCGCCCAATCCAGACCAAGCAATGTTGGGTAAGGTGTTGTGCCGTCCACTATTTCAATGACTTCAAAATTTGCTTTAGTGCACACTCCATCTAGGTCTACTGTCACTCCTTTCAGTCTGCCTATCAGTAGGACTCTGTGTTGGTTTTCTAGTTTCAATTGAACAAGTGAATATCATAATGTGGGATCTTCCATGCATTGCCATGTCTTCTTTGGTAGTACATTAACTTCATATCCTAGATCTAGTATAACATCTCCCATATTGAAATCTCCAATGTTGGCATTCAGTCTAAATTCCCTACTTGTTCTTCTTCTTGTGTGTAGGTGATTGACAGTTTTTGGTTCTAGCTTTTCTTCTGTCTCGAGGATACATTTTTCTAGTATGTTTTGCAAGACTTTCATAGATGATGGATCACTTAATACCTTTACACATGATTGCAAAAAGCCTTTGATTGTACTTACTTGGCCCATGGAATGTATTTTGTTGGTATGATCCAATAGTGGAGGCATTTTGTATTCGGGTCCTTCCTTGCTTTGTTGCGTAGCTGAAGTCGTCGCAATATCTTCCTTCTGAAATTCTTGTTGGGCTTGCTTAAATATCTCTTTTTCCTTCTGCGCGTCTAACTGCTTCCTTGGTTCATTATTCTTTTTCACCCATTGATTTTGTGCTGGCGCTTGTCGAACAATGTCATCCCTTGTTTTCACTCCTCCATGAGTAACTATATTAATGTTTCGTCCTTCATCCCTTGCTTCAGCAGAAATCCACTGAACATTCTGGTTGTTATGATTCCTCTTTTCCTGAATCTTTACTAGTAGTGTTGAACATTCTTCTGTATCATGGTCCGATGCACGATAATACATACAAGTTGCTGGTGGAAGTGGACATTCCCTTGTGTAATGTCCTGGTTGTTGACAATTGTGACACATCACTGGTCCTCTACCTCATCCGAAACCCCCTCTTGCTCATCCTCCACCTCTGTAGCCTTCTCGATCTCCTCTCGGTGCATTATATGGTGGCGCCTGATTATACTACCCGGTATTGTACTGAGGCTGTGCCGTGTTTTATTGCGGTTGCACGTTATTATATGGTTGCTACACAGTATTATACTGCTGTTGCACAGTGTTGTATGGAGTTGGAGCTTGATTAAACTATGGTGCAGCTTGCCCAGTCATCATTTCTACTAGTACTCTATATGCATCTGATGTACTTTCTGGCATCAACTCCATAGTTCTGCAATATTTGTCATCATGGCCCACTGACTTGCAAAAGGTGCAATATGAGCTCTTCAAGACTGTCTGGTATTTCTGCATCATCGTGCAGTGATAAGGGTCGTAACCTAGTTTCTTGCAGATTTTGCACCACAATCCTCCTGTTGGTAGTGGATTTGGCATTCTTGCTGCCATATACTGCGGGAATGTTGGGAATTCGTTCTTATGGTGTCCTTCCGTCCCGCATGTGGTATACCAAACAACTTCTTGTTTGTCTTTGTTCTTATTCTGGTTTAGTTGAAACGTTAAATTATTCAAGTCCTCCTTCAGTTCTTCAATAGCTGGGTCCGTTTGATGGTACTGGTTTTCTTCCAGTTGTAAGGCTGCCTGTAGAGCCTCTGCCTGTGTTTGGAACTTATGTTGTTGCAATGGATATTTTAAGTGTGGGAGTAGTGAATTCACAAACAGGTGTCTATGTTGCATCTCGGTCATGAGATATTTTAACTTTCCCTTTAATCGCTTGAATCTCTGATCAATCTCCCATACGGATTCTCCTGGTTTCTATCTTATTTCGATCATCTCATTCATGTACTGATCCTCTGAGCTCGACTTCTGGAACTCATTTATCAGTAGCTTCTTAATGTCTTCCAGTGTCCTTGTCGTCCAAGGGGCACTATTTGCGTCTAAACTCATGTATCGGTCTAGTGCACGATCTCTTAGCGTAATAGCTAGCTGCGCAAGTTTGGTATATTCATCAGTGATTTGTTTTGCTTCCGATATCTTTGCACAAATGAACAAATGTTTCTCAGGGTCTTTTGCTGCTTCTCCTCAAAATTTGAGTAACTTGATGGTGGGATTGTGTCCTACGTTTTTGAATGCTGAACGACTACCTCCGCGTGGTGTAGATGCCTGACTAGTGTTGCTTGAACTGGCTCCTCTTGTTGTTGTTTCTTGTGTAGATGTACTCCCTACTGTTTGACTGCTTCTGAACTTTGGTTGTCTAAACGGTGGTGTTCTCTTTGGTGTATTAGTCGCACATGGGTTTATGGGTTCCACACTAACATTAATATGGATAGGATGTTTGCCTTCTCCTCCCGCTCTTGGACCTCTCGTATTTCTCTCATATGTTGTGCACAGGATTTCCTCAATCTGCTCCACAGCCGGGAGATCCTCTACCTCTTCCTCATCACTCACCAAGCCTTCCCTCATGGCTATAAATCTCTTCTTGGTATTCACCTTGTATTGGTAGGGTGCTCCGCTACGCGTCTTTCCCATTTTTTCCAAGATCCACTTGATCTGGTCATCATCCATCCTGATTGGGTCCAAGGGTTGCTCCTCCTTCTTGCTCTTGTCCTTTCCTCCTTCTATTTCTCCTCTTTTTGTCAGTGCTTCCCCCATTCCCCCATGCACGCAGGGAAGTTTAGCTGTCGGATTCCATTGTCATTACACCTTTTTTCTATAGCAATATCTTAATTGAAGTATAGAGTGATTGAATGTACCTTCCTCAAGGTACCCGTAGAAACTCTTGCTCCACTGCGCTGTACGACTTCATTGTGTATATTGAAAACTCTGTGATAAAACCTACCACAATACTATCAAGCCAAAAGTCTACTACGCGGGTGAACTTGTTGTTGGTCTGCTGAAGCTGGAAAATCTGTACTGGGGTCCACTCTAGCTATCGAATCCGGTTCGTTGCGTAGTTATTCTTCAACCTTAGTATCCACTCCTGTAATAGATGTGGAAAATCACAAAAAAAGACTTTGTGTAAATCTGCAAACATGTATTTCTCAAGATATTTGCGAGGTGTTAGTCTAGGGTTTCTATCGTATTTTTGTGCAAACTCTAGCTCCTTAGTTCTTATCCAAGTTTCGATCTCTGATTTTGTGGGATTCCACGGCCTCAACATTCCCTCCTAATGGCTCATTGGTCTCTTCCCTAACCTTTTCTTAATCTACTTCCGACAGATCTTCGAGTTATCTTCTCTACTCAATCCTCTCATGTTCCTACCAACGACAACAGAGCCATTTGTTCGTCATTTCTCTCCTATACTATCTGAGTTTTTTGACCCAGGGTTCATGTCTGTTTGAGGTTCGAACAAAGCCTCTAAAACCATCGGCCCTCCTGGTAAACTAGAAGGCAACGCAACACACAGAATGCGTTGCGTAGTCTCACCCGAGATAACTTTAATGGGTGGCTATAATACTTCGGTGTTTACAGCCTAGGATTGAGTATGAGATAAGCAGGTTAAATATTGAACCATTATTATTACTTGTAAATGAAACATAATTTTATTCACGATTTATGCAGTAGATCCATAGGCTTATTCTCTTAATATCGTAAAAACACTTAAACAATCAATATAATAACTCATTCATTCAACATAGTAAAAACTGCTTCAGACACTAGAGACATGCAAACATTCATCACACAACATAGATATTACCGTGGTTCACCCCCTCCTTGGGCTACGTCCACAAATATTTGGCTCTCAACTCTTTTATTATATTCTATTCACATCTACAACGTCGGGCGCTTACAACTCCCCTCTGATGGGTAAGATCTATATGAGGCTAACTAGATCACACCAGGCTCCTTAGCCTACGATCTAAGCCTCAAGATCTACCTTCTCTCGTCTCTTCTAGCTCAAAAACTTACAAAATAGGTCTTACAGCAAAACATTACATATCTCATCAACTCATGTGTAACTTACAAGAAGATAATAGTACTCCGAAGTGAACCGACCATGATGCCTAAACATCTATATTTATACATTCTGGGCTGTTCAATCATTTACAATACCTTACCAAAACCCTAACCCTGCCATCGTTAGGCCTTCTTCTACATGGGCGCGTGCCATTCTTCCTTCCAGTTGTTGCTTCCCTTGTGCACGCCTTCCTTGCATGCACGCGTGTTGTGTTTCCTTCCAACTGTTACTTCTCTTGTGCACACTTTCTTTCCCAAAAATGCCATGCTTTTCCTCTTTGGCCTTTGGCCTGCCTCCAACACTCTCTGACATGGTTTATCAACACATTGATGATTTCATATAGGTTGGGGGACATAGAAGGGATGTGGGTTTCTTAATTTGTTTATAATGATCCCATTTATGAAATTGTGGGTAGTTCTCGTGCAAAAGGGGTTGAGTTGTCATCTTTAGAGAAATGGTTTCCACGTGCATATGATTTAGATTCTTAGCAACCCGATGATGATATGGTAATTGATTTATTTCATCCATTTGAGGATGACTTGTCACAATATACTCAAGATGAATTTCAATCATCCCTTTGGAGCTGTGATGCATGTCCTTTTAGGGGTTCAGATTTGTTCTATGAAGATTTACAATCACCTTCATGCTCCAATTTCGATGGATACAAAGTTGTGTCCAACATGGACCAATCAGAGACTCACATTGTCAAGCAACAATGTTTTCATCCTAAGGATTTTTGTTAGGATATGTATATAAAAAGGCAACAATTTTTCATTAGCAGAAGGATTTCTTTCTCTGGACATGAGGTTGTCCTTTACCTTTTATCTTCTTCTTGGGGAAGCCATGCAATTTTCTTCTGATCTCTCATCTCCTCTTAGTATTCAAGAAGCAATGGCATTCCAAATGAGGATGAAGATGAACCATCGTTTATATGCAATAGTCCTATTCAGAGATGGATTGATCAGGCTTGTGGCTATCCTTTCCAGCAGGATTTCCTCCCTCCCACCCATCTCCACGAGCTTCATGTCATGATTGATTACATGTTTATTTATGTTCATGATTATAATGTACTTCACTTATCTTTGTTGCATTACATAATTAATCACAGGGGGAGATACCTTGATGAGATGATTAGTTGGTTACACTAGTTGTATGATTTCACCTAACATCCATAGGAGCTATTCTCTAAAGGGGCCCCCATGTAAGTAGGTAGGTAATTTGTTCTCCCATGCATTTGCATTCGTGTGATCATGATAATTTAGTTGCATTTACTTATTTGTATTTCATATCTCATTTTAATTTTTCTCTATTTGCATTATTGCATACATGTTATGATAATTTTCTTTGATCATATTACATGTTAGTTTATAAATTTTTGAAAAAATGCAAATTTTTCTTTTAAAGATTAGTTGAAATTTTGAAATTTTGATCATATGGACAAGGGGTGAGTGAGCCACCCTCGATATCCAACATTTTTGTTTGTTTCGATGTGTGTAGGGACAAATCTTACTAGAAGATGCTAAGGTTCACATACACTCTATGACGAGTACATGTCCCTGAGTAGGAGCCAAATGTTATCCCCCATTTCTAGGGATAGCTAAGGAGATGATGTTTCGAGGCCCTCAAGTTGCAGACATGGAGTACCGAGAGGTAGATAAGTAGGTAGGGGACCCTATCATACCACACATCACTATTCGATCGATGGCAACAACATCCACCACACCCAACTTGCCCCAAAGAGGACAACAAGTCTTTCTTCATGAGGTAACAATTCTGGTATTGTGGTAAGTGTCATTTTAATATTTGAGACATTTGAACATGTTGCAAAGGATCCTTTCTTGATTTTGAAAACATTTTCTTGGAAATTATGATTTTTTCCCTATTTTACCTTAGTGAGTGTCATGGTTTCCTAGTAATTGGCCACCCTTAGGGAAAGGGTTGCTACTGGGGTTCTCCTTGAAGGGTCATCATACCATCTTTGCTCGTACTTTCCACTTTCCATTACTTCTTCCCCTATGTTTCCCCATATTTTAGGTTTTCGAGCTTATTGACCCAAGAAGGGCATGTGCCTTATTTCATGAGAAGAAGGGGCCACTAGGCTTGGAGGTGCCCTGAAAAGAACATCATGCAATAAAAGTTCACACTGGGATCCCAAGAGTAATGACATGCCTCTCAAAAAATGAAGGACCCATAAAATAAATAACTAATTAATTAATTTTGTTTTCCAAGGTAGAGCGTTTGTGGGCTATGCATTTCCTTTCTAGTGCCCCTTATTGTATTCAACTTGGAAACACATGCAAACTTAGGTAGAGTGTATGTGGGCTATGCATTTAATTTTTAGTGCCCCTTATTGTCTTCAACTTGGAAACACATGCAAAATAAATGACTAATAAAGGGCTTGGAAAAATATGCTTTAAAAACAAAAAGAGGAAAAGGATGTGGTCAAACCTCAACAAAGGCATCCTTAAATGAGACAATACGAGCCCTTGTATGTCATGAAACCCTGTACCTAGAAGTCAAACCCCATCCACCTCACACTCACTACATAACCTAGAAAGGATTCTCCTTTGGAACATCCCCTACTTGAGGAATTGGTTCACCCAATAGGGCATTATGACACCCCTCCCATATCTAAATTTGACAAGTTGTATAACGTCTTTGAGCATTTGTTTATTTTGAAAAGGGGGGATTTGATGCACATGTTTGGGTGGTTCTTTTATTAGTTATAGATTACTTGAGATGATACTTGTGACTTATGGACCCTTGGAGGGGTACTTGTTTTCTTTGTAGGTCCTTGATAGGTGAAAGCTTGATCGTGACAGAATAAGGTCACTTGGACCTTCATTTGGGCATGAAGCCTATAGGTTTGATGATGCACCCCCTCTCCCTAGACGCATGGGAATATTAATGTTTCCTTTGGAGGCACTTGGACACCATGAGATGACCATACTCTATCTCATAGAACCCTAGCCATGGCCTTCAAAGGCCTAAGATGTCACATTATACACCTTAGACGTCACATGAAGGCTAGGGTTAGATGGTGTTTCTCATGTTTGATGATGATGTGGCTTGTCTGATGGAGAGAGAGACACTCGGAACATGCTAGAGCACTTGGTGGTATGTTTTATGGCCTTTGGAGGCCCAACAATTTTCATCCTAGGCCAAAGCGTCTCTCCTAGAGGCCCTACATCACCCTTTAGGGCATGACGTCACCCCTGAAAGAGGATTTTCTTTTTGTAAATTTGAATTTTAGGATGTAAAAATACAAATAGTGAGGTTGGCCTCTCTAATTTGATGTTGAATTTTCAAAAAGTGGACAAAAGAAAATACTTGGCAATCATTTACCATCTACAAGACTCATTCTTTGATACTTCTTCCATCTCTAATATTTTTCTATAGGTGTGTTCATTATCATCATCTCACATTTCATCTGAATCCCCCTAGGGTCACTAGCATTCCCCCCTCATGGTGATTTCATCATCAATAAAGCGAGGAGAGTGCCTATCTAAGGTGAAAGTGGTTAGGTAGTCTCGTAGTTGTCACACTTTCGTGGATTGGGTTGGGCTTTGCCCAAGCTACAGATTGTGCGATAACAATTTAACTTCGTTTTCAAGGAGGATTTTGAATCCTCTTTCAATCCCTAATGACACTTTGGAAAGTTATTCTCAAAACCTTTCCCTTAGCTTGCATGGCGACTCCATTTGAGGAAAGATCTATTTTCAACTTTGATCAACTTCATACAAGTTTATCTGGCGACTCCATTGAGGGAAGATACCTTCTCCATTTTTGATGAGCGTTGAGCTCATCTAGCGACTCCATTTTAATAAGGTACGAAAACTCCATTGTGGTTGAGTTTATTTACACATAATGAAGGATTGTTTTCTGGGTATGGCATGGACTATATGTTTCCCTTGATCTCCAGGATGTTCGAGGATTCCCAAACAAGTTCTCCCCGGAGTATCTCAAAAATATCTCGAAGTACAATGGTGATCCTTCTTATGTTGTCTCACATGTCCTATCGCATGCGAGATATACATCCATACTTGAAAGAAGACATAAATACCTTTTGGTGGTATCATTTTTACACTCATTGGGAATAAAGCAATAAGGAGGGATAAGCAATTGTTGTAGACCAAAGAGTATCACTCCTCTCAAGACTTTTGTTGAAGATTTTTTGAAGCATTGTGGTCTAGGATTTCATAGTTTTGAAGATACTTATCATGAACTTCTAACAACTCTGTAGGAGGAGGGACTTTTAGTTCTCTTTGAAACTAATACGAAGATTCATGATAATGAGGCTTCCTTGGAAGAAAATGCAACAACAACCTTAAAGGATGCTTGGCGGAAGTAGTATTTGAAGAACAGGTACAAGAAAAAGGAGGAAAACTCCAAGGAAGTGCAGGATCTTGACAAGACATAACCCACCAAATAGAAAGCCCATAATGACAAGAGTTTCCTTTTTGGTCCTTTGAGGAATAGACAAATGAAGCACTTCACATTCAAGATTAAGCCCCTAGTGATGAAGAGGCATTGGAGGGGCATATCCATGGAGAAAAAATCCATGAACAAAAAGAAGAATTATGATGAAGTGCAACATGCCGAGAATCTAGATGAGACATCAATATCCATTCCCCCGCTTGATGAAGATGAAGTTTTTCATCGTTGCTTTCCTCCTACACATAAATATGAAGAAGTGATTAGTCCAAATGATGTAAATGATTTCATGGAGGACCTCTCGGACATGCTTGATCAACACATTGATGATTTCATATAGGTTGGGAGATGTATATGGGATGTGGGTTGCTTCATTTTTTATAAAGATCCCATTTACTACATTGAGGGTAGTTCTCGTGCAAAATGGGTTGAGTTGTTGTCTTCAAAGAACTAGTTTTTACGTGCAAATGATTCAGATTCTTGGCAACCTGATGATGATATGGTCATGAATTTATTTCATCCGTTTGAGGATTACTTGTCACAATATACTGAAGATGAATTTCAATCATTGCTTGGGAGTTGTGATGTGTGTCCTTTTAGGGGTTTAGATTTGTTCTATGAAGATTTCCAATCACCTTTGTGCTCCAATTTCAATGGATACAAAGTTGTGGCAAGCCTAGATAAATCATAGACTCACATTACTAAGCAACAATGTTTTCATCCTGGGGCCTTTTGAAAGGATATGCAGATAAAAAGACAACAAATTTTCAATAGGAGGATCATTTCTTTCTCCGGACATGAGGCCGTCCCTTACATTTTATCTTCTTCTTGGGAAAGCCATGCACTTTTCTTATGATCTCTCATCTCCTCGTATTCCTCAACAAGAAATGGAATTATGAACAAGGATGAAGATGAACTGTCATATATATGTGATAGTCCTTTTAAGAGATGGATCGATCAGGCTTGTGGCTATTCTTCCCAACAAGATTTTCTCCCTCCCACCCATCTGTTGAAATATCGTAACTGCAAAGAGTATTCTATTTATTATTGAGTTATTATTCATATGATCAATCCCGTTTTGTGGATTGATCATGTCGGACATTGTAATTGACCATATCCTCTTTTTGTGGATTGGTCAAACCCTAAATATATTATGCAAGTTGAGAAGTCAGCCCCAGGGATAATTAAAGTGGTTTTAACCACTAAGAAGACAAGTCAGCCCTACCCAGTGAAGAGACACCTTTCCAATGCTTGCTAGTTTGTATAAATAAAGGAATCCAATGCCTCATTATCTCACTCACTCATTCACTCATCATGTGCGCAGGTTTGGAGAGCTACAGTTGGGAGAAGAACTAAGAGAGAGGCACATTTCTCAGTGTTGATATTCTCTAGTGTTTTGTTTTATTGTCTTGGCATTGTATTGACTATCTATATTAAGGAAGTTTTCTGGGTTTTCTCCCACATGAGGGTTTCCCAGGATAAATGTTGTGTATCTTGTGATTGTGTTTCTCTCAATGATCCTACCTATTCTATGGTTATCTATTAAATTGAAAAGAAACTTAATAATAGCTCAAAACTTAACATGGTATCAGAGCTAAGATGAAGAGAGAATCTTTCACTAGATAAAGAAAAACGTCATTGTTGCCGTACAAGAAAATTAGGGATTTTTGTTGAAGAGGAGTATCAACCTAAAAACCATCTAGAAAAGTGTGCCCTAGCCTAGGGAACTATTTGGCACCTTGACTGCACCTTTTTAGTGGTCATATACTCTGGAAAGTCAAACCCTAGTTTTGATTGGTACCAGAAAACCAGAAAACTAGAAGTACCAGAAAAACTAGAAAACCATAAGTTCCAGAAAACTAGGAAACCAGAACCAGTACTAGAAGTACCATTCCAGATTTCCTCAGGTCAAGTTTCAAGGGGAAAAACTTGAAATTTTTGAAATCTAATAGCTCCAACAAATGCACCTCATCCCACTGCATCTAGTCACTAGATCATAATTTCAAAATTTGAAGTTTGAAAATTTAGGGTTTCCTAATAAAACCCTAAGTTGCAGTTGCAATTGTAGTTTCAGAATCTATTGCAGTATCAGCTGAAGTATCAGCTACAGTACCAGTTGCAGTCACCCTTGAAATTTTTAAAAGGGTTGGTAATTATTACTGCTGCTACCAGATGGTGCCACTACTATTAGAGGTATGTACTCTTAAACTATTAAGATTTAAAGGGTATTTGTGGGAGAATGGATCTCTTTCCATAGATCCAGAAGGATATCATATCCAACACATTCAGATGAATAATGCAACCCATGTTTGATTATTTTGATATGCATATATTTGTTATGACATTATTTTGATCTAGGTTGCATGTTGAAGCTATGNGGAGAATGGATCTCTTTCCATAGATCCAGAAGGATATCATATCCAACACATTCAGATGAATAATGCAACCCATGTTTGATTATTTTGATATGCATATATTTGTTATGACATTATTTTGATCTAGGTTGCATGTTGAAGCTATGACCATCATACTAACCTTGGTCAACATTAAAGTTAAGGTATTAGATTGATTAAAGTTAAGATTATAGAATTTATTCTCTAACCCAACCTTCTGTCGATATAGCAAATTGTCTTAGTACAGAAGGCAGGTTGAAGAAATCACTTGCCATCTTGAGTGAGGAAGACTTGGAAGAAAAACAACACACTCATTCTCGAGGACAAACTCCAGGTTCTAGGTTTGATTGATTAACTTGATAAGATTCAAAGTTGCACATGACAAGTTGATAACTACCCCATTACAAGTAAACACTATAGTTGAGGTAGCAGTCTTTGAAAAGTATTATACTTGGTAGCATGTTAGCATGTTGATATAAATGCTTAACATAATCGTTTACCAGATACAACTAACATCTCCTCTAGGAGAAACTTCTTGTGTTGGCTCCAAGTTACCTTGGATGAATGTTTGATCACAACACTAGAAGAGTGTTGATCTCATTTTGTATTATATTTCTAACTTTTGATCTTTGTTTCAGACAGGTCACAAGTGAAAGCTCTAAAGGAACTACGGTAACGATTATTCGTGCTATTGTTTTATTTACTATTATCAAAAGAGTATTATTCTTGATTGTTGTTTTGTTGACCTTGTTTCAGGTCACAGGTGATAACCCTGAGGAAGATATAGTGAAGGTTGCAAAAGGCAACATATTAGATGAGACATGAAGCAAACTATGTACATAACCATATACATCCATGTACCAAAGAAGATGAAGAAGAAGTTATTTTTGAGATCCAGAGTATCTCATATGAAGATTGATTGTAAGGAGAAGAAGGATCCAAATATGACCCCAAACATTAGAACAAGAACTCACCAAAGACTTGGTCAAAGGATAATGAAGCCACCTTGACAGGAAGCAGAACTCGTTTTAAGTCTGACTCAAACTTTCATATTTAGACTTGGTATTCAACACCAACTATACCCCACAAGAGATGATGAATTCCTTGTAGACTCAGAAGAAATCAAGAGTAACCCTGATCTCAGAGAGGATCATATGAAGAGACAACTTCCAGGACTGGGAGACAGATTCCATGAAAAGACTAGATCGTAGCTTCAAAAACTTCTGGGAGATATGAAATCTCCTGGGAAGATTCCCTTGTTTCAGTGACAGAGAAGGAAGCCAATCAAAAAGACTAGGATATGGATTTTTCCATGAGACTAGAAGAGAAGTTAGTATTGACTTCCAAGATTGATCTAATAGATCAAGGATGTTGCAGTCTCATGTGTGTCCAGAGGATTCTCTCAGCAAGAGGGAGAAGACTATGACGAGACACTTACTCCAGTAATTGAAGAAATAATTCCATTATTCATGAAGACAACCAGAACAACAATGATTCATATATAGTATGTGATGTAGGGGGAGAAATCCCCATATTTAAAATTGAGTGGCAGTCGGTGTAGTACATTAGTTGGGTCATGGAGACATGAATACAGTAAAAGATAGAGTTACCTCCATGAAAGAAGAAGAGATACCTGTAGTATCAGTTATTGAGCCACTCTCAATTTCAGATGAAATTGTTGTCGTGATGAAGTAGAGGAGTTACTCACAGTTTTCAACAATCATAATGAGAATGGAGCAACCGTTCTCAACTTTAGAGCAACTGCAAGTGCCGAGTCCCACTTCCACAAGAACAATAGCAGAAAGAGGAGAGGACACACTCTCAGGTAGTGAGATAGATAGTGCTTTGCAGAAAGCACATAAAGCTAGCACCTGATTGTGCACATTAAGTTGAAGTTGAAGCAAGTGTACCAAGATGATGTAATATGATTTGAAGATTGAAGATAGAAAGACTCATGTCTGTCGGTTGAAGGAAGCTTTGTACATGTTGAAGCAAGCTCCTAGAGCTTGGTATGGAAGAATTGAGAGTTTCCTAACGATCTTGGGCTTTACCAAGAGTAAAGTTGATTCTAACCTTTACTTCAAGGTTATGAATGATGAGCCAATTATATTGTTGCTACTATATGTAGATGATGTATTCTTAACAAGATGAATAAAATCTCATCACAACTTGTAGAAGAATATCTCTACAGAGTTTGATGAAAGACCTAATGCATAATATCTTAGGTCTTAAATTTTGGTAGACCACAAAGACGATCTTCCTTAACTAAGGGAAGTATGTATTTAAAATAATGAAGAGGTTTGACATATTGAAATGTAAATCCATGTACACACCCATGTAAATGAAGTTGAAACTCCTAGTAGATACCTCATCATAATTGGTTGATGCTACTTTGTGCAGACAGATTATTGGTTCATTGATATATCTGACGAATAACAAACCAGATATATGTTTTGTTGTGAACACCTTTTGAGTTAGTATCTGGTAGAACCCAAACATGTTCACCTCGTAGCTGTAAAACATGTGCTGAGATACCTTAAGGGTACATTGGGTTTTGGTCTCTGTTATACTAGAGATCACAACTTCAGATTGAGTGGTTATGCCAATTCAGATTAGGCTGGAAGTGTCTCTGACAGAAATATCACCTCGGGATTTTGCTTCAGTGTGGGGTCAGCCATGATCTCATGGTAGAGTAGGAAGCAATCAATTATTTCTCTCATCATGGAAGAAGCATAATAAATTACAGTATGTTCCACCAATGATGAAGCCATATGGTTTCAGATGTTGTTGACATATCTATTTGATCTGGAGATGGAAGCCACCGTGACCCTATGTGATAACTAGAGTTGTATAAAAATGATGTGTTCCATGATGAGTCGAAGCATATAGAGATCCAATATCATTACATTTGTGATATGGTGTAGAGAGGATCCATAAATCTCCATTATGCTGGCACAAATGAACAGGTTGTTGATGTGTTGACCGAGCCTCTGTCTCGTGTAAAGTTTAAGCACTTTCGAGACAAGCTTGGTGTAGTCCGAAAGGACCTCCTTCGAAAAGGGGAGTAGTGTTGATGCCAACCTAGTGCTGAAGATTTTTAGCTTTGTGTTGATGTTGTTGAGATGCCAGCCTTGTGCCAAAGATTTCCATCTTCGTGTTGATGTTGTTGTGATGCCAGCCTAGTGATAAAGATTTCCAGCTTCATGCTGATGTTGTTGAGATGCCAGCCTCGTGCTAAATATTTCCATCTTTGTGCTGATGTTGTTGTGATTCCAACCTCATGCTGAAGATTTCCATCTTTGTGTTGATGTTGTTGATATGCCAACCTCGTGCTAAAGATTTCTAGCTTCATGCTGAATATTTCTAGCCTAGTGTTGATGTTGATGATGCTCCAGCCTTCGTGACGTGATGTTATTGTGGTTGATGTGTTATCATCCTTGTGTTGTTATTGATGATGCTGATGTATTAGTGTTATACTAATCCATGTTGATGCAGATGATGATGATGATGCCATTTCATCTCTTTGATGTGGATGATGATATTGATGATGAGAAAAAATTCCGATGATTTATAGATATGCCATTCAGTGTTCCAGATGATGTTGATGTTGTTTCTCTCTCTCTCTCTCTCTTGATGATGTTGTATGTAGTTGTGTATGTAGAATACCCTTCTTGTTAAGGGGGAGTGTTGAAATATTGTAACTACAAAGAGTATTCTATTTATTATTGAGTTATTATTCATCTGATCAATCCCATTTTGTGGATTTATCATGTCGTGCATTGTAATTGACCATATCCCCTTTTTTGGATTGGTCAAACCCTAAATATATTGTGCAAATTGAGAAGTCGGCCCCCATGCTAATTAAAGTGGTTTTAACCACTAAGAAGACAAGTCAACCCTACCCAGTGAAGAGACACCTTTCCAACACCTGCCAGTTTGTATAAATAAAGGAATCCAACACCTCAATATCTCACTCACTCATTCACTCATCAAGTGCGCAAGTTTGGAGAGCTGCAATTGGGAGAAGAAGTAAGAGAGAGGTGCATATTGTACTAGATTTTAGATGGTTAAAATTGTAGATATTGACATATTTTATTACTTATCTATATACTTCCATACTACTGAAATTTGGGACAACAATGATTCTTGCTTGATCCCCATTTGTTTAAGGCTATTGTTTCCATCATTTGTCTTGTTTTGAGTAGGGCTAACACTGTTTTGCAGGTGCACAATACTTAACAATAATTTACCATCTACAAGACTAATTCTTCAAGAATCAATCCATATTTAATATTGGCCTATACGGGTGTTCATTATCATCATCTCACTTTTCATCTCAATCCCCGTAGGGTCACTCAGATTCCCCCATTGTGGTGATTTCAACATCACTAAAGTGAGGGGAGTGTCTATTGAAGGTGACAGTCGGTAGGTACTCCCATAGTTGTCACACTTCTATGGATTGGGGTTGTATTTTCCCAAGCTACATATTGTGCGATACCATGCCCCAATAAGATAATTTTGTCTTCAAGAATACACCTTTGAGTTCACATGATTTTGAGCTAGGGACATGAAGGATTTTTCATCACTCTCAGAGGGATTTAATCCCTTTTCATTATAGGAACCCAGGCCACCCTCCTCATCTTGATTTTGAGGGTTGTTTATGTGGGTCTGATATCTAAGATGGTATTTTAGAACATGGGAGGGAGGGGGGATACTTGGATATGAGGAGCTTTGTGGGGGTCCGGTGGTCAGCCATTTGGGGAAGATATTTCAAAGGGAAGCCTAGGCATATTAATGTTTGAGAGAGAGAGATCATAGGTGTGGGATGTGGACCAAAAAGGCCTAAGAGGATTAAGAGGAAATATTTACCAATGCCTTCTTCTGAGGATAAGTTTTGTTCCTTGAAAGACCCAAATAAAAAACCCAAATCATCATAATGAGTTAAATGTGGGGGGGTATTGTTAGAATTATCTGGATTTTCTTATAAGGCAGATGCTTTAGGGTTTTCCTAGTGTTCACTAGAGCCGAGATGTTCCTGCTTCACAATTGTCTCGATTGGGGATGATGTTGTTAAACATTGAGGCTATACTAGAGCGTTTGTGGTGGAATATTATTGCATCTATGCCTAGGGTTTATTCACCCTAATTCTACACTTTAATGTTAGTGAGCAATCCTTGGCAAGGTGACCGTAAGTATGGCACTACCCACACTGAAACAATATTCCCTCGTAATCCAATTCTTGATGAAAAATGGATTTTTTTTTCTCTGAATGGTTATAGAGTCTATGAGACCTCTTGTGAGTTTTAATATGACCAAGATGCGGGCCATTCCCATGTAGCTGTAGCACTAAAAAGAGTATTTGTCTTCATTAAATAATACTAGGGCATTCCCCATCTCCCTAAAAACTTATTCAAACAACAAGATGAGAGGGAGCCCTAGTAAATGAACCCACACTAGAGTTATTTCTAGTCTTTCCTAATTTTCATCAAATTTAATAGACTATTTCTTGAGGAAGAGCGCTTGTGAATCCCAATTCCACCACATCTTGAGAATCTTATCTACATCTAGTCTAGAGCGCATGACCTAAGCCAACCATCCTTTTTCCAAAACCAGGATCCAAGGCTCGTATCTAAGGTATCTTGAGAAATTTTGCACAGTTTGCTTTCTCAATGTGCCCACTGACATCATTCTTCAAGAGAATCATCCCACTAGAAACACACTCTGCATACTTGAAATTTCATGCATCTTAACACCCTCCCCAAGTATAGATTTGATGCTTTCTACCTTGTGCTTGACACATTTTTTTTAGTCTTTCTTTCCAACATATCTCCTAGTCCCGACTCTGTTATCGCACAATCTGTACTTTCCCAAAGCCCAAGGCAAGTAGGACAAGATTGGCATAACATGGGGGTAATCCTATTACTGTCACCTCAATAAGATACCTCTTTCTGTTTAGGAGAAGGATAAATCCACTCCAAGGGAGATGTCCCTAGACCTAGTGGTTTGATGAAGGGAAAAGGATAAGGTAACCACCCCTCTCTCTAGGTCATTCAGATCAGATTTATCCCTTGAAGGATGAAGCAAAAAGGGTAAAATAATGTGTACCTACCCTTAACCAAGACAACAAGAAAACATTATGGAAGTTTACAAGAAACAAGTGATATTAATGCTTCAAAAAGACAATGATCTTGTAAGAAATAGTGCTAGTCAACAAGTATGTGCAACAATTAAGAGATGTATAACAACATAAAATAAAGTAATGACAACTGCAATATGCTCTTCATAAAATTCCATGAATGACAATGTAATGTGATATTGAACACTTAAATGATAGTGCTATGCGATATGCAGATTCTGAATTGATTAGGATAACAAATAAAATTAGATAGGGTGATAAAGGATGGTTGTAACAGTGGTTATAACAACAACAATTTTTAGGGTTAGTACTAAATCAGGCTAGTTGGTTAGGTTAGGTTAGCAAGGTAATGAGTGCAAGTTTGAGTTCGAAAGTTGGTAGGTTTGTCAAGGAAATAGGGTTGAAGACTAGTGCCTTTAAGAGGGTGATGGAGTCATAGGCGGTGACTCCTTTTAAGGTTGACAACAAGATGATAATGTTGATCTAAGGATGAAAAGAGGCCTAGGAGGAGTAGAACCTTAAGTCCTCCTAGGGTTCCAAACCTTAAGAAGAGAGATAGCTAGGGTGTAGGCTCTTCTAGGCCCTAGTATCTCCTTCTCCCTAGACCTTTTTAGGATTAAATTTATTATGCAACAACAACTTAGTCAATGCCTCTAAAGTGATATCACTTTATGGCTTTAGAGATTTGACAAATTATCAAATCCACTTAGTAAAGCTTGGAAAATAGAAAGCAAAGAAATAACACCTTAAGTTCTTTACTGCTAGAATTTATTAGGAATGTAATTTCATAATATTTATCATGAGAAAGTAAACCATATCATAACCATTCAAATAAATGACAAGAGTAGAATTTACTTACTTTCACCAAGAATAATCATGCAAAACAACACTAGATTGAGAAGAAACTTCACCAATTTACCAAGTTGCAAGAAAAAGCCTCTAAGAGTGATGTGCCTCACTATTTTAGCCAAATACTTCTCAAGGGGGTGCAAATTTCATTCCCCTTCTCTCACAATGAGAGTTATAATGTAAAATGAATGTCATTTAGGTGTATTTATATCACCTTTATCCCCAAAAATGTCAATTTAAAATTAAAACAAGGCCGACCCTTAAGGTTTCCCTTAAATTACAACATGAAATAAATTCACATAAAATGCTCTAAAAGAAGGTGACATTATCCCTTCTAAGGTGATGTCAGGTCTCCTTAAGGAAACATTGGGGTGTAGAAACATGTCGCTAAGCCTCCAAATGCCTTAATCCTTATCCACATGTGCCACCATCATCTTCAAAGGCCTCCCGATGTCCTGGACTAGAAGGGTTACGTCCTAGCCTCCAAAGTCTAGTGTCCTGGTGTATGGAGGATGGAATCCCTCCCCCTAGGCCTGCCAAAGTGCCTCCAAAGGAAACAACCTCTTTCTTCATCACACGAGCTGGTCATCACTGTCTTGCCCCAAGCCTGGGGTCTCAACATCCATCCTTGGGCTTCAAACCCTCATGAAGGTCTGCACTAGCCATTTCCTCATGAATACCCGTCCACTGGGAAAAAATCCTGCAAAGACAACAAGTACGCCCTGTAGGGGTCCATAAGTCATAAGTATCATGGCATGTAAATCATATATAATAGTCAAATCACCCAAACATGTGCATAAAACCCCCCTAACCCAAACAAATGCTCAAAGATGTTATACAACTTGCCAAATTTAGGTTTGGAGAGGGTCTCAATATGTCCTATTGGGTCAATACCCCCTATGTCTAGGGTGTTTCCTAGGTGGAACCAATCTTAGTCATGTGTGTGTATGAGATGATGTGGGGTAAACCTTTGGTAATGGGGTTCATGTGAAGCTGTGGAATGTAGAGTCTTACCTATGGGCTCCTTTGTGGAGGGTGAGATGCACCTTGTCATAAATGCAATTGTTTCCAAGCCCTTTTATTACCATTTTCATATTTTTAGGTTTTCTCTTTTTATTCTCTTTTTATGCTTCAAGAAACTAGTTGAAGGCCATTGTCATGGCTTGGTGACTAGGTGTGACAGTGTCATTCACAAACACTTCATGGAAATGAGAAGGGTGACTCATGATGAGACCCCCTTTCTCTTAGTTATGCAACCATGAGCCACTACTTTGGATTGGTGAGCAAATAATGCTAATGTCATACCGCTACATGTTTATGATCACGATATGCTGGCTTGTGATGGGACCTCCTATCCACCAACTAATACCTTGAGTATTTTACTTTATTTTCGTGGGTCCCCTTTTCTTACTGAGAGGATATTCACTGCTTTCTCGAGAATTATTGAGTGAAGCATCTTGAAGGTTTCAAATTTGGGTCTTAACTCTTGCTAGCTACTTTTACCCTCTGGGCCTTCAACGCCTTCTTCCCATGAGGTAAGGTACAACCTTTCCTAGTTGAGCTTATCCCAATGCCCAAAATATGGGGATGTGGAGGGAATAGAGATGGAAAGTGGTAAGTATGGTGGGAATGGATGATGACTCTTCACAGATCCATCCAATAGCAACATATCCTAAAGGGGATCAACTTACTAGGGCACCATGTCACCCTCCCTGGTTTAAAAAGGCAAGGAGCATAAATTCCAAGCAAATGTATGAAATCAATAAAGATTCAATACAACATGTTCAAGTTCTTCAAATATCATAGTGATACATACCATGATACTTGGATTCATTACCTCATGGATCAAGACCCGTTGCCTCCTGGGACCAGGCCGGTATGATGGACATTGCTACTGGCGATGTGTAGACTGTATTGAAGAAAATAGGGGCCTTGTGGGGCCATGATCAAATCATTTGACTCTCGGTACTCCATGTCTAAAACATTTGGGCCTTGAGACATGATCTCCTTAGTTATCCCTAGGCTAGGGGATAACATCTAGCTCCAACTCGAGGACATGTGCTCACCGTAGAGCGTATTAGAACCTCAACATATCTCGTATGACATGTTCCTGCTAAATCTCAACAAGAGATGTCAGTAATACCTAGGGTGGTGATATAACCCTTTGTCCATATGTGATAAAAATAAAAAATCTAATCTAATATATGATCATGAGCATACATATATACAAATGAAGTAAATAAAATATGTAAATGCAACTAACTATGCTTACACTAAGATGACATGCAATGAATGGTATGTTCAATGGATGCAAATGTCTACCTTCCTCTACTTACTTGTTGGTTGATTGTTAGGTGTAGTCAACTAACCAATTAAACCATCCTAACAATACCTCATAATACCTACCTCTGTTCTTCATCATAAACCAAAACAATTATAGCTTAAGCACAAAAATAACATGAGTTAGAGCATGCATCATATCATAGGAAATCGTAAAGTCTATCTCATGGAGGCGGGAGGGCGGGAAAAAAATGTGTCAAGTCACACTTCTAGGAAAGTGCCCAATCCATCTCATAAAAGGATCATGAAAGGTCAAAGGCTAAAGAAGATGACTCAAAGAGTCTAAAGGTTGACTACCTTGGATGTAATCATTCCCCAAGGTCTGAGAAGGGACTAACAATAACCTAAGGATGAATGAAAACTTCTTAGGGGAAGGTTGAAAGATCTAGATAATAAACTTATTCTTAAGGCATTCAACCTACCCTTGAATTCTAAAACAAGGATTTGCCCTGGAGAAAAATTAAGATAGGGGACATGTTTACTAGCTGTATCGTTAGTGACATAGAGAGGCAAAGCAATCAAAGGCAGTTGGAAAACCTTGTCACAAGTATCTCGCTTCAGGAAAACAACATCCTCACCCTTATCAAAATTCGAGCATAATGGTGGTTAACAATCTTCTTTAGAGAGTAAAACCAAGTGCTCATAGAAATAGTCATCAAAATCCTCAAGGTATGAACATAAATCATCATGAAAACATTGCATCAAGTCATCCTTGGGTGTTTGGAATCCATCTGTAATTATATCATCTCCTTGTTTCCAAATGTTAGAGTTAGTAGTAACCTCACATGATAACTATAGAGGCAGCATTTGAAGATGTCCTTCCATATCATAAATGGGATCCTCATCAAAACCAACCACATCCCATTTACGTCTCCAAACATGTATGAACTCATCACTATTATCAACCATGTCATTACCTTCGTCATAACATAAAGGGTTTAAGACATCCAAGGGCTCCTCTAACACTTTTTCACTTTCCAAATCATAAAATAAAGAATCATCAAAATCTTGGAAAGGGAAACAACTTACCGTATTCACTTCTTCCTGTGAAGGAGCGTCAAAGACTTGGATGACTTCACCAACTACATCATCCTCATGACTTTCCTCTTCAACCATTTCTTCGCCTTCATCAAAATATGAAGGATCTAGCTCGTCCAAGGGTTCCTTTACTTCTTCACCTTCTAAGTCATAGAACAAGGTAACATCAAAACCTTGAAAAAGAAAATTCTTAACCTCATTCTCTTCTTCTTGTGCAGGAGGAATAGGATCTTGGATGGCTTTATCAGAGGGAGGAGCACACATAAACACTTCATCATCATGTTTGATATTTTTAGGCTCTCGCTCTTCAACCAGGTCCTCATTATCTTTGGTAGAATCATGAATACATTCTTTCTCTTTCTCATGGGATTGGTAACCTTCATCAAGATCCATCTCCCTAACCTCTTGTTGATTGCTGAATTTCTCCCACCTTTTCGAGAATTATTTAAAAAAGGTCTCAAGGGAAGCTATTCTCTCGAGACCAAGAATATCTAGGGTATCTTTGGGGTCATCAACCTTCACTTCTAGAACAAAGTAATGTTCTGCCTTGGATGAGGATATGTTAGCTTCAACTTATGTGGCCATGTCATAAGCTTCTTGGATTGGCCTTGGGCCCTTCTTATTGAGCATGAATCCCGATTGTCCTGAGAATTCCCTGATATAGAGGAAAAGGAGGAATTAGGGTCCAAGACGATAAGTTCTAAAGAGTTGTTGTGACAAATTCTGGAACCTGGTATGGAACTCCCTTAGGGTCTCATTTCATTCTTCTTTTTGTAATCAAGTCTGTCTAGTAATATACTAGGATTCTCTTTGATATTCCATCTCTTGAGGAAGACTTCTTCTAATTGGTCCATGGATGTGATGCTGGAATTAGGGAGACTATCATACTATTTTCTACCATTTCCATGAAGAGTGGTAGAGAAGAGTTTCATTGCCAAATATTTAGCATCATCACTGATAGGATGGAGTTGAAAGAAGGCCCAAAAATCACTCATATGTTCTTCAACGTTATCCTCATCACTACTAGTGAACTTAGGGATCCATTTCTCATACTTTGGAGGCATTTGTCGAGGGTAACCCAAAATTTCACTCATGCCCAAAGGTTTGAAAATACCCAGGTCCCATTGAGAAGCCATAGTTGGTTTTCCATTATTGGAGTTGCCAGATAATGCTTCTAGGGATTATCAAAGGGAAAAGAGGGAATCACTGTCAGTGGATTTGTTGGGTAAGCTTGTAAACTAAGAAGGCTTTGAGGAAAAAAATCTTACTGAAAATTTGTCATTCGAGGAAAATTGACTCGATGTTCCCCGAAAATGGCACGAAAGATGTTGTCGTGCAATCTATACTTTCCCAAAGCCCACAGAAAGTAGGACAAGATTGGCATAACACAGGGGTAATCCTATTATTGTCACCTCAATATGATACCCCTTTCTGTTTAGGAGAAGGATAAATCCACTCCAAGGGAGATGTCTCAAGACCTAGTTGTTTGATGAAGGGAATGGATAAGGTAACCACCCCTCTCTCCAGGTCACTCAAATCAGATTTATGCCTTGAAGGATGAAGCAAAAAGGGTAAAATAAGGTGTACCTGCCCTTAACCAAGACAACAAGCAATCATTATGGAATTTTACAAGCAACAAGTGATATTAATGCTTCAACAAGACAACGATCTTGTAAGAAATAATGCTAGTCAACAAGTATGTGCAACAATTAAGAGATGTATAACAACATAAAATAAATTAATGAAAGCTACAATATGCTCTGTAGAAAATGCCTTGAATGATAATGTAATGTAATACTTGAACACTTAGATGATAATGCTATGTCATACGCAGATTCTGAATTGATTAGGATAGTAAATAAACTTAGATATGTTGCTAAAGGATGGCTGTAACAGTGGTTATAACAACAACAATTTTTAAAGTTAGTACTAAATTAGGTTAGTTGTTTAGGTTAGGTTAGAAAGGTAATGAGTGCAAGTTTGAGTTCGAAAGTTGGTAGGATTGTCAAGGAGATAGGGTTGAAGACTAGTGCCTTCAAGAGGGTGATGGAGTCATAGATGGTGGCTCCTTTTGAGGCTAATAACAAGATAATAATGTTGATATAAGGATGAAAAGATGCCTAGGAGGAGTAACACCTTAAATCCTCATAGGGTTCCAAACCTTAAGAAGAGATATAACTAGGGTGTAGGATCTTCTATGCCTTAGCATCTCCTTCTCCCTAGACCTTTTTAGGATTAAATTTTTATGCCACAACAACTTAGTCAATGCATCTAAAGTGCTATCACTTTAGGGCTTTAGAGGCTTGGAAAATTATCAAATCCACTTACTAAATCTTGGCAAATAGAAAGCAAAGAAATAACACCTCAAGTTCTTTACTTCTAGCATTTAATAGGCATACAATTTCATAATATTTATCATGAGCAAGTAAACCATATCATAACCATTCAAATAAATGACAAGAGCATAATTTACTTACTTCCATGAAGAATAATCATGCAAAACAACACTAGATTTCCAAGAAACTTCACCAATTTAGATTCAAGTTGCAAGAAAAAGCCTCTAAGAGTGATGCACCTCACTATTTCAGCCAAATACTCCTCAAGAGGGTATGAATTTCAGTCCTCTTCTCTCACAATGAGAGTTATCATGTAAAATTAATGTCATTTAGGTGTATTTATACCACTTTTGTCCCCAAAAATGTCAATTTCAAAATAAAACAGGGCCAACCCTTAAGATTTGCCCTTAAATTAAAAAATTAAATAAATTCACATAAAATGCTCTAAAAGAAGGTGACACTAGCCCTTCTAAGGTGACATTAGGTCTACTTAAGGAAACATTAGGGTGTATAAACATGTTTCTAGGCCTCCAAAGGCCTTAATCCCTATCCACATGTGCCACCATCATCTTCAAAGGCCTCCCGATGTCCCAGACTAGAAGGGTGACGTCCTAGCCTCCAAAAACTAGCGTCCTAGTGTATGGAGGATGGAATCCCTCCCCCAGACCTTCCAAAGCACCTCCAAAGGAAAAAACCTCTTCCTTCATCACACAAGTTGGTGATCACTACCTTTACCCAAGCCTGGGGTCTCAACATCCATCCTTGGGCTTCAAACCCTCATGAAGGTATGAACTGGTCATCTCCTCATGAATACCTGTCCACTGAGAAAAAATCCTGCAAAGACAACAAGTACGCCCTCCAGGGGTCCATAAGTCATAAGTATCATGGCATGTAAATCACATATAATAGTCAAATCCCCCAAAAGTGTGCATCAAACCCCCCTAACCCAAACAAATGCTCAAAGATGTTATACAACTTTCCAAATTTAGGTTTGGAGAGGGTCTAAAGATGTCCTATTGGTTCAAGACCCCTTAAGTCTAGGGTGTTTCCTAGGTGGAGCCAATCCTAGTCATGTGTGCGTATGAGATGATGTAACATCCCTCTTTGGCGCACTGAGCGAACTTATTCTTAGAGGACACTTGCTCGCAAGTGATCCAGATTATTATGTTATTAAAACATTTGATTTTGATTATGAGGCGTCATGGGTTGATGACATGGTTTAATTGCATTGACATAGACAGGTGCTATTGACTCAGTTTTACTGAGTGTGCAGGATTTTGGACCTCGAGGATGCATAGGCATCGACTGAACCCCTTGGACTCCGGATCGAGTCAGGGAGTGTACCATTGGGGTTTGATTGTTTTACTGTGTTATTAGTGCATCTGATTAGATGATATGATATGGATATGTTCTGACATGATTTGTGATGATGCAGGCTGATGATAGCTTGCCGAACAGACTCACATGTGGAGTAAAGGGGTCACGCACAACTACCAGAGATGTTGAGGGAGAGGTGTGGACAACAGCCCTGCCACAACCTACTAGCACTCCCGCTGTGGCTCGAACTGTAGGTTAACGTTTACCTGGTTCGAGAGGACCCATGATGTCGTGAGGGCAGACTGTGACAGTCGCTCACGATGATTCTAAGGGGCGCGCAATAAGGCTGGGGCTTATTCGTTAGAGGCCCTTAGTCTCCCACAAGTTCACCTGGCGGAGTATTGACTCTAGGGGTTTTTGATGTCTACCAAGTCAGTCAAGAGGCGAGTGGCACCCTTGGAGCACGTAGTGCATCCTGAAGGGCACGTCATGTAAGAGAACAGATGAGGCGAGTGGCACCCTTGGACCACCTAGTGCGTCCTGAAAGGCACGTCGCGTTGTTTTGATAAATGAATGAACCTAGACGGCCGTAGGATGAACAATGTGATAAGAATTTTTAAAAACATTTTCCCTAATAAAATGTCGCCCATCATGAAAATTAAGGTCGAGGTCTAAATCATGCTAGTGGTAAAATTTTATCCTTTTTATAAAAGAAATAATGATATATAAACATATATATATATAAAATAAAATAAAAAACAAAATAAATAAAGAGTATGATCTTCATTAAATCTTGTAACACAGAGGGAGTAAGAAATTTAATTTATTCAAAAATTTGTTGGAATAAAAAAAAAGGGGGGGGGGAATTAATTGTTTTATTATTTTTGATATATTAATTAAATGAGAAAAGGGAAAAAGGGTTAATTTCCACACCTGCTTTTTTGAGTTCTAATTAAAAAGGGGAAAGAGGGAAAATCTAAAATATTAGGAAACTAGGAAAAGAGTTAAACATAAAAAGGGGAACATAAGGGAAAAAACTGAAAGTCAAACTTAGTAAAATATCTACCATTTAAGAGCTTTCTAATTCAAACTGAACTAGCAATTTCATAATAGGGAAAGCCATTAAAAACTGTAAGAGAATTTGGGGACACCTAGGAGTGATTCTAGGAGTAACTCTAGGTGGGTGAGGGAAATAAAGATAAATAATTAATTAAAGAAATTAATTTATGGAGGAATGAAGGGGATGGGTGACACTTGTACGGGGAGGAATTTTTATGAATTAAATTTTAAAAACTTAACTAAACGAGATTTTAGGAAAGTAAGGAACCACGAAAATCTATATTATGAAGGGAGGAGATGGAGGTTGGATCCTCTTCTGTTTGCGTAACGTTACGCTGCAGAATTATCTACTTGACTGACTTAACTTGTGGGAGTTGGGATACCCAGCTCGGTGAGGAGTGGTAGCTCGGCCTTGCGAGGCGAGCTGGGAGTTAGTCGAAATCTCTGGATAGTGAGTGTGTGGCCCCTTTGTGGCTCAGGGGGGTAAGGGGGAAGAAGAGTACCCCTAGCATTGGCTGGGAGGTACCGGTGAAGTCTCGACGGTCGGCGAGCGGGAGTTGCACGGAGCGCGCAGGACGTCATTTAGAGCAGGTGATCAGGCAACGATACACTTTCTTTATTTGTATGGTCAATTGTTTTAGAACTTATGCTTGAATCTGCATTTTTACTTGGGTAAGTGAACTGATTGTCTAGATAGTTTTTTGAAATTTTCTAAGCCTAGCTCGATGATAGATTGAATCCCATGGCTTCATTTCCTCGCATGTTTGGACCACCTTCCTATGTTGATTGTGACCTTTGTGGTTGTTTAGCCTTCATCCCTAGCTCACCATTCCTCGCCTGAGCAGTCGACCAGGAGCCTGATCTACGGTCATCGCCTTAGCATTAAAAGACCTATGGATCTCAATGCCCTGCTTTCCTGTGCGAGGATGATGAGTGAAGGACGAACCTGTTAGCCAGCTACCCTTGATGATTGTCCTTGGCTGATTGTTGATTCTGCCATCTGGCAACGACCTCTGCGTGTGGATTATCTTGTGTCCTGGTTGGTTTTCTCTAAGCCTTGACTGATAGAACCCCTGCAATCATTCCATGACCTTTCTTATTGGATCCTCGTGTTCTCTTATTGTTGTCTGCGTTGTATTGGGGTTATATCATTGGATGCATGAATTGATTCCCTACCTGCAAATTTTTGGGGTATTCTGGCAATGAAAAAATGAATTTATTTCATGTCTGCATTTCTGTATTGGTATCCTGGAAGGGAAATTTTTTTTTATTGCTTATTCCTGTCTGCATTATATTTGTATTCTGGCAATGAAAAAAAAAACAAAAAAAACAAAGTTATTTCATGTCTGCATTTCTGTATTGGTCTCCTGGAAGGGAAAAACGTTTTTATTGCTTATTCCTATCTACATTATATTTGTATTCTGGCAATGAAAAAAAAAATGAATTTATTTCATGTCTGCATTTCTGTATTGGTCTCCTGGAATGGAAAAACGTTTTTATTGCTTATTCATGTCTGCGTTGTATTGGTATTCTGGCAACAAAAAAATGATTTGATTCCTTTGTCTGCATTTGTTCTTACTTGAGGTGATTTTACCCATATTGAAGACTGAGATATGCTTAACAACATCCTTCTACCAAAGTGTTGTTTAAATACCCATGTTTTTTCTCTTAAAGATTGACATAGATTGTTATTTAAAGGTCCACAATTTTTGCCTTTAAAATGGGAAGAGATTGTTGTTAAATTACCCACGTTTTTGCTTTTAAAGGTTGACATAGATTTCCATTTAAATGCCCACGAAGTCGCCTTCAAACTGATGATTGTTTTGCTGTGAATGACCACATTTTTGAAATTTAAAACGGATTGTGTGATGCCGAAATTCACCCACATTTTTAGCTTTTCAATTCATCCAATTTCTTGCTGTGATTCGACCACTTTTTCCTTTAAAATCTTGTTTACGTTTTACTGTTGAATGCCCATGAAATTGCCATTCAAATGCGTGGCTGAGGTTGCCGTAAATGCCCACGATTTTTTCTTTAAAACGTTGCCTGAGCTGGCCGCATTTACCCACGATTTTTGGCTTTAAAACATTTGCCTAAGCTTGCTGTTTTCGCCCACGAAATTGCTCTGATAGACTGACTGAGTTGTTGTTTTAATACACCCACAAAATTGCTTAAAAATGTTGACTGTGTTGCTGTAGAATTCACCCACGATTTTAGCCGTTTAATCTTGAGTTCACCTGCCGGAATGACCACGATTCACCTTCAAGCTGTGGATGCGTTTTCCCTTGAGTGTTTCACTACGTTTTGCTAAATTGGTTAACCCATTCTGCTATAGATGATTATCAATGATATTGGTTGATTCCTTTCTGTCGAAAATAATGATTTACTGGTTTATTTCCTTCTGATGATAATGTTGATAATATTGGTTAATCCCATTCGGTAGTAGATTAAAATTTGTTTTTGGCCGAACTGAGAGAATTGGATAAATCCCTTTTTGTTTAATCCAAATCGGCAGAAACGTTAAGAAAAGGAGGGAGTTAAATCTTACCACCGATTAAACATTTATTTATGTTATCTCCTTGCTAAATTGTGACTCCACTTAACTTTAACTCGCTTTTTCAATTACTTTCCAAGAGGGATGGACTAATAAGCAAGTTGAAAAAGGAATGAGTACTAATTATACAAATGATTAGTTGATAAAGGAATGATTTTTAATTATTAAATTAGTGATGACAATGAATGTTTACTAAAATAGTAGTTCTGTTGAAAAGAATGATTTCTAAAGGTGACTTTTGGTTTGATAATGGAAGGGATTTAAATATTAAAGAGAAGTTTGGGTTAAAAAGGATTGGTCATTAAGTTAAACCTTAGAGTTGTCCCACTCACCTTGTAATCAAATTTAAGCACTCATTACCTACTCTTAAAAATACTTTTCTTAGAAGTAATGGTTTAAACCTCCTCACTTGTTTTATTATTTTCACTACTTACATATTTAATAGGAATTTCAAGGAAATAATGCCAAAGACTCCCTTGTTTATTGATAAGTCTCTTAGGAACAACCGTGAGAAAAGGCTTAGTTAATTTTAATGACTTAACAAGCATTACAATTATTGATTCCACCTTGTTAAATTATGTTAGTCATTCGCGAGAAATTATACTATGACTTGGTACCATTGTATGTATATTTGTTAAATCTTTAATTTAGAGCGTTCTTAAGGTTAAATTAAATTAACATGTTGACTTAATCGCAATTTACAAATGATTTCAATGCTAATATAAAATTGTAATTGGCGACTAATTGAAATGTGACTTATTGTCAGATTGTAAATCTATGTTAAATTTAGACTGGTTAATTGATCTGCAATTAACGTCAATTTAAATCATAGATATTGACCATATAGCCTTGATTAATGGTTGGGTACTTGACGAAGTCCTTTTTAGCTTGCGCTTCCCATTGAGGGTGTTGATGTTTATTATTAATTAATGATTGTACTTGGTTGTAAACGTTCAATGTGATTGGTTTTGCTCACTGTAAGGGTTCTAGTTTCTTGTGTAATTAATTTTGGGTGCATTGGGTTGTTTGGATGATTGTCCTTAGCTTAGTAGGCTTGGTCTGCTTGTGTTGGGCGAGATGTAGACACCTCCTTGTTCCTTAGAACATTCGCCAGCCTTGAGATCTTAAATGGTCAAAATCGATGGGAACCTGGGCTTGAGTGTTGCTTATGTGTCCTGGAGGTCCTAACCATTGCAGGGTAGGACGGGTGGGTAGTCATTCTTATTCTTCGTCGGTTGAATGTCGTACATTGCTTCCAGGTGCTTGATGTGCTTTTATGTTAGGTTGTTATGTTTGTTGTGGCATGAGTTGCATGCATTGTGTTCGTCGTCGTGTTGCGATGTTGAGTATAATGTCATTACTACCTTCCTACACACACACACAAAAAAATAAAATTGCACTTGTTATGTGAGGCTGTTGTCGTAACGAGAAGACTCGTTACATATGGTATCATAGTGGGTTCAATCCTGCGACTGTGGATCGCCAGGATTTCCACTGCAGTAAACCCGTGAGTATTAACCCTTGCATTAAGTAAAAACCTTAACGTGTCCTCGTGGAGATCGCATTTAGAGGGTGCCCCTGAGGGTCCACAATGCGCAATAGCTAGTACCGTTAGCATCCTTCGAGATCTCGAGAGAGATGAGTTCTAGCATCCACGAGTGTCACAGACAGTGGTGTCATCGAATCATAGTTGTAGAGCAAGGCGTGTGCTTCACACTTCACGTTTATGACCTCCAACATGAAGGTCCACATGGTGGTCTTTTGACTGAAGGGGAGTGCTCTTTTATGGCGGAAGACGCTTCTGCCCCTTTTGAACTTGGCCATCAGCGACGTGTCATGGGAACTGTTCGAGGGGCAGTTCCAGGAGAGGTATGTTTCTAAGGAATTCATTGAGCGTCAACTCAACGAGTTCGACGCCTTGTGACGAGGTAGCCACACGGTGCCCGAGTATGAGGCCCATTTTGGAGCTGCTTTGATATGCTCTGCACCAAGTTACCCAGAAACTTAAGGTCAAGAAGTTCGAGTTTGGCCTTATTATTAGAATTCATCTTCGACTTCAGGTACTAGGAGTACTGGACTGAAGAAGGGGTGTTAGATGTGTGGGGAGATACACTACCAGTGCAAATGCCTGGTGGAGAGGACAAGAGCGTCCGGATCAGCTGGACCCACTACCGTGGGAGATATGGGCAAGGCCCATCGGATTCATGCAGAGGTGCATAACTGCCAGGAAGAGCATCGATCGACTATTCTCGAGACGACAGGTACCGTCGCTGACCAGACCCTTAGTATTTTGATAGATCCCGGTGCTACCGAGAGTTTCATTTCTGGTGCAGTGCTAAAAAGGATTAAGGAGGAGGTAGTCGAATAGGATGAGTTTAGCTTCGTAGAGATGGCCTCAGGAGCCAAACAAAAGGTTGGAGGAAAGGTTACAAGCTGTATCCTTAACCTGGGAGAGTTTGTCACAAGGGCCAACCTGTATGTCACAATCTTAGGATCTTATGATGTCGTAATTGGTATGGATTGGTTGGAATCGCATGAGGCGATACCCAACTGTAAGACGAAACGATTGAGCTTGGTCGATGACGAGGGACAGAGACGTGTGATTTTAGGATGGAACCAGGGAGTTTCCCTAAGGTTCATCTCTTCCTTACAGCTATGGAAGAGCATGCGCAAGGGGTTCAAGCTTTATGCGATCCTTGCGTTAAACGATAAGGGATTAGCGGAAGGTTTAGAACACCTTCCGGTGGTGAGAGAGTTTGCGGACGTATTTCTGGAGGAGTTACCTGGGATGCTGTTAGAGAGGGCATTGGAGTTTACTATAGACCTAAAACCAGGAACATAACCGATAGCTAGAACACCTTATCGGATGTCAACCCCGGAGTTATAAAAGTTGAGAATGCAACTGAAGGAGTTGCTGGACCTGGGACTGATACGTCCTAGTGTGTCACCGTGGGGTGCACATGTTATTTTCATACAAAGGAAGGATGGGTCGTGGAGGCTCTGCATTGACTACCATCAATTGAACAAGGCCATGATCAAGAATCAATATCCATTGACGAGGATCAATGATCTGTTCGATCAAATGAAGGGCGCGACGATGTTCTCAAAGATTGATTTGCAATCAGGGTGTCACCAGTTACGAATCAAGGAAGATGATGTCCCTAAGACTGCCTTTAAGATGAGGTTTGGACATTATGAGTTTATTGTTTTACCATTTGAACTGACAAACGCCCCAGGGGTATTTATCAGTTTGATGAATGGGGTGTTCTGCGAGTACTTGGAGAAGTTCGTCCAAGTATTCATTGACGATATTTTGATTTACTCTCGGATGACGGAGTAGCATGACGAGAACTTGCGCTTGGTACTACAGCATCTGCGAGAGCACAAATTGTATGGAAAGTTGTCCAAATGCTCATTTTATCAATCGAAGATTCACTACTTAGGGCATGTCATCTCCGGCGAAGGCATCGCCGTGGATCCAACCAAGGTCGAGGCTATTATGGAATGGCCTGCGCCGACGAATGTCCCGAAAGTGCATAGCTTCATGGGTTTAGCAGGATACTATCGATGGTTCATCGAGGGATTTTCGAAGATAGCAAATCCGATCACAAAATTGTAGAAGAAAAATAAGAAGTTAGTTTGGACCGAGAAATGTGCGGAAGCATTTCAGAGGCTCAAGGAGTTGTTGACAATAGCACCGATACTTATGGTCTCAGACATGGACGCGAACTTCTTGGTATGCACTAACGCATCCAAGGAAGGCTTAGGCGGAGTCTTGATGCAAGACGGACGAGTGATCGCTTACATTTTGAGGAAACTGAGAAGGCATAATGAGAACTATGCGACGCATGATTTGGAGTTGTTAGCCATTGTATATGACTTGAAGGTTTGGAGACACTACCTTGTTGGACGAAAATTTGAACTAAAGACTGGCCACTGTGGACTACAACACATCTTTACGCAAAGCAACCTGAACGCGCGACAACGACATTGGTCGGAATTTCTTAGCGAGTACGACTTCGAGATTACTTACATAAAAGGAACAGTGAACCGAGTCGCATATGCATTGAGTCGGAGACCACACATCTTTTTGGTGCTGCCTCTTCAGATGAATCTACGTAAAAAAGATTCTAACTTTACAGCATGACGACGACTGGTACAAAGAGGTCGAGGGTTTTATCGGACAAAACACAATGATGGTACCACGATTTGAAGGATTTTCTTTTGATAGCGATGGTTTATTGAGGTTTAAAAATTTGATCTACGTACCGCCAAACGACGAGTTGAGGATGTTGATCCAGAGCGAGGCTCATAGAGCAGTTTACATGGCTCACCCAGGAGTCACGAAGATGAGGGCATACCTTAAACCCTTATTCTTCTGGAAGGGAATGAAGGAAAACATAGTCAACTATGTGGCCAGATGTCTATAATGTCAGCAGGTAAAGGCTGAACATAGACACCCAACAGGATTACTACAACCACACACTATTCTGGAATCGAAATGGAAGGTTATTTCGATGGATTTTATTGTTGGATTGCCACTGACAGCAAGCAGACATGACTCGATTTTCGTAGTAGTAGACACTCTGATGAAGAGTGCTCACTTTATTCTTGTGTGCACGACGTATCAGGCACCTGACATAGCTATAGTTTTCATCAGTGAGATTGTGAGGCTACATGGCGTGCTTAAGAGGATTATATCCGATCGAGGATCGATGTTTACTGGACGATTTTGGACGAGTTTCCAAGAGGCCTTGGGAACCCAACTTAAATTTAGTACTGCGTATCACCCGAAGACTGACGGGAAAACTGAACGAATGAACCAAACCTTGGAGGACATGTTGCGCATGTACATGATGGACCAACAAAAGCGTTGGGAAGAATTCTTGCCACTAGTGGAGTTCACTTACAACAACAGTTATCAGAGCACCATTAAGATGGCACCTTTCGAGTTTCTTTACGGGCGACCGTGTCGGACGCCTTTGAGTTGGGACCAGAAGCGATACAAGAAATGGAAGAGCAAATGCAAACAACAAGACAAAGGATTAAAGAAGTGCAGGATCGACAGAAGAGTTATGCCGATGCGCACCGTGTCGATCGTAGTTATGAGGTCGGCGATTGAGTCTTCTTGCAGGTTAAACCGCATAAGAGTTCGATCAAGTTTGGGAAGGGAGCTAAACTCTCTCCTAGGTTCATGGGACCTTTCGAGATTGTGGAGAGAAAGGGGCCCGTGGCCTATCGACTAGACTTTCCTGATTCTTTGGGGTGCAGGCACGATGTTTTTCATGTATCTGTTTTGAGACATTATATTTGTGATCCTACACATGTTATTGACTTGAGTTCCTTGCAGGTGTCGGACGAGGTGGCGCTCACGGCTAAGCCAATCCGCATCTTGGATCATCACATTCGATATCTACGACATCGAACAATAGATCAGGTCAAGGTCCAGTGGGACAACTATAGTCCGCACTCGACAACCTGGGAGGATGCAGATGATATGCGCCAACAATTTCCATTTTTGTTTGATAGATTGACTTATGATACTGTGATACACTTATTCGACATTTTTACTATGAAACTTCGGGATGAAGTTTAGACCAAGAGGGGTGTATGTAACATCATACTCTGGCACACTGAGCAAACTTATTATTAGAGGACACTTGCTCACAAGTGATCCAGATTATTATGCTATTAAAACATTTGATTTTGATTATGAGGCGTCATGGGTTGATGACATGGTTTAATTGCATTGACATAGACAAGTGCTATTGACTTGGTTTTACTGAGTGTGCAAGATTTTGGACCTTGAGGATGCAGAGGCATCGACTGAACCCCTTGGACTCTGGATCGAGTCAGGGAGTGTACCATTGGGGTTTGATTGTTTTACTGTGTTATTAGTGCATCTGATTAGATGATATGATATGGATATGTTCTGACATGATTTGTGATGATGCAGGCTGACGATAGCTTGCCGACCAGACTCACATTTGGAGTAAAGGAGTCACGCACGACTACCAGAGATGTTGAGGGAGAGGTGTGGACAACAACCCTGCCACAACCTACTAGCACTCTCGTCGTGGCTCAAACTGTAGGTTAACGTTTACCTAGTTTGAGAGGACCCACGACGCCGTGAGGGAAGACTATGATAGTTGCTCACGATGATTCTAAGGGGTGCGCAATAAGGCGGGGGCATTATTCCTTAGAGGCCCTTAGTCTCCCACAAGTTCACCTGGTGGAGTATTGACTCCAGGGGTTTTTGATGTCTACCAAGTTAGTTAAGAGGCGAGTGACACCCTTGGAGCACGTAGTGCGTTCTGAAGGGCACGTCGCGCAAGGGAACATATGAGGTGAGTGGCACTCTTGGAGAACCTAGTGCGTCCTAAAGGGCAGGTCGCGTTGTTTTGATAAATGAATGAATCTAGATGGCCTTAGGATGAACAATGTGATAAAACATTTTCCCTAATAAAATGTCGCCCATCACAAAAATTAAGGTCTAGGTCTAAAACGTGGTAAAATTTTATCCTTTTTATAAAAAAAAAATGATATATAAACACACACACACACACACACACATATATAATTAAATTAAAAACAAAATAAATAAAGAGTATGATCTTCATTAAATCTTGTAACACGGAGGGAGTAAGAAATTTAACTTATTCAAAAATCTGTTGGAATAAAAAAAAGGGGGGGGGGGGAATTAATTGTTTTATTATTTTTGATATATTAATTAAATGAGAAAAGGGAAAAAGGGTTAATTTCTACACCTGCCTTTTTGAGTTGTCATTAAAAAGGGGAAAGAGGGAAAATCTAAAATATTAGGAAACTAGGAAAAGAGTTAAACATAAAAAGGGGAAAAAGCGGAAAGTCAAACTTAGTAAAATATCTACCATTTAAGAGCTTTCTAATTTAAACTAAACTAGCAATTTCATAATAGGGAAAGCCATTAAAACCTGGAAGAGAATTTGGGGACACCTAGGAGTGATTCTAGGAGTAACTCTAGGTGTGTGAGGGAAATAAAGATAATTAATTAATTAAAGAAATTAATTTATGGAGGAATGAAGGGGATGGGTGACACTTGTATGGGGAGGAATTTTTAGGAATTAAATTTTAAAAACTTAATTAAACGAGATTTTAGGAAAGTAAGGAACCGCAAAATTCTATATAATGAAGGGAGGAGATGGAGGTTGGATCCTCTTTTGTTTGCGTAACATTACACTGCAGAATTATCTACTTGACTGACTTAACTTGTGGGAGTTGGGATACCCAACTCGGTGAGGAGTGGTAGCTTGGCCTTGCGAGGCGAGCTGGGAGCTAGTCGAAATCTCTGGATAGTGAGTGCGTGGCCCCTTTGTGGCTCGGTGGGCTAAGGGGGAAGAAGAGTACCCCTAGCATTGGCTGGGAGGTACTGGTGAAGTCTTGACGGTCGGTGAGCGGGAGTTGCACGGAGCGCGTGGGACGTCATTCAAAGAGGGCGATCAGGCAACGATACACTTTCTTCATTTGTATGGTCAATTATTTTAGAACTTATGCTTGAATCTGCATTTTTACTTGGGTAAGTGAACTAATTGTCTAGATGGTTTTCTGAAATTTTCTTAGTCTAGCTCGATGATAGATTGACTCCCATGGCTTCATTTCCCCGCATGTCTGGCCCACCTTGCTGTGTTGATTGTGACCTTCGTGGTTGTTTAGCCTTCGTCCCTAGCTCATTGGTCCTCGCCTGAGCAGTTGGTTAAGAGCCTGATCTACGGTCATCGCCTTAGCGGTAAAAGACCTATGGATCTCAACGCCCTACTTTCCTATGCGAGGATGATGAGCGAAGGACGAACCTGTTAGCCGGCTACCCTTGATGATTGTCCCTGGCTGATTGTTGATTCCGCCATCTGGAAACAACCTCTACGTGTGGATTATCTTGTGTCCTGGTTGGTTTTCTTTAAGCCTTGACCGATAGAACCCCTACAATCATTCCATGACCTTTCTCATTGGATCCTCGCATTCTCTTACTGTTGTCTGCGCTGTATTGGGGTTATAGCATTGGATGCACAAATTGATTCCCTGCCTGCAAATTTTTGGGGTATTCTGGCAATGAAAAAACAAATTTATTTCATGTCTACATTTCTGTATTGGTCTCCTGGAAGGGAAAAACATTTTTATTGCTTATTCCTATTTGCATTATATTTGTATTCTGGCAATGAAAAAAAAAAATACAAATTTATTTCATGTCTGCATTTCTGTATTGGTCTCCTAGAAGGGAAAAACGTTTTTATTGCTTTTTCCTGTCTGCATTATATTTGTATTCTGGCAATGAAAAAAAAATGAATTTATTTCATGTCTGCATTTCTGTATTGGTCTCCTAGAATGGAAAAACGTTTTTATTGCTTATTCATGTCTGCCTTGTATTGGTATTCTGGCAACGGAAAAATGATTTGATTCCTCTGTCTGCGTTTGTTCTTACTTGAGGTGATTTTACCCATATTGAAGACTGAGATATGCTTAACAACATCCTACTACAAATTGTTGTTTAAATACCCACGTTTTTGCTCTTAAATATTGGCATAGATTGTTGTTTAAAGGCCCATGATTTTTGCCTGTAAAATGGGAAGAGATTGTTGTTAAATTACCCACGTTTTTGCTTTTAAAGGTTGACATAGACTGCTGTTTAAATGCCCACGAAGTCGCCTTCAAACTGATGATTGTTTTGCTGTGAATGACCACGGTTTTGAAATTTAAAACGGACTGTGTGATGCCGAAATTCGCCCACGTTTTTAGCTTTTCAATTCATCCAATTTCTTGTTGTGATTCGACCACTTTTTCCTTTAAAAACTTGTTTGTGTTTTACTGTTGAAGGCCCATGAAATTGCCATTCAAACGCTTGGATGAGGTTGTCGTAAATGCCCATGATTTTTGATTTAAAACGTTGCCTGAGCTGGCCGCATTTACCCACGATTTTTGGCTTTAAAACGTTTGCATGAGCTTGCTGTTTTCGCCCACGAAATTTATCTCATAGATTGACTGAGTTGTTGTTTTAATACGCCCACGAAATTGCTTAAAAACGTTGACTGTGTTGCTGTAGAATTCACCCACGATTTTAGCCGTTTAATCCCGAGTTCACTTGCCGGAATGACCACGATTTGCCTTCAACCCGTGGATGCGTTTTCCCTTGAGTGTTGCACTGCGTTTTGCTAAATTGGTTAACCCATTCTGCTGTAGATGATTATCAATGATATTGGTTGATTCCTTTATGTCGACAATAATGATTTACTGGTTCATTTTCTTCTGATGATAATGTTGATAATATTGGTTAATCCCATTCGGTCATAGATTAAATTTTGTTTTTGGCTGAACTGAGTGAATTGGATAAATCCCTTTTTGTTTCATCCAAATCGGTAGAAACGTTGAGAAAAGGAGGGAGTTAAATCTTACCACCGATTAAACATTTATTTACGTTATCTCCTTGCTAAATTGTGACTCCACTTAACTTTAACTTGCTTCTTCAATTGCTTGCCAAGAGGGATGGACTAATAAGCAAGTTGAAAAAGGAATGAGTACTAATTATACAAATGATTATTTGATAAAGGAATGATTTTTAATTATTAAATTAGTGATGACCATGAATGTTTACTAAAATAGTAGTTCTGTTGAAAACAATGATTTCCAAAGGTGACTTTTGGTTTGATAATGGAAGGGATTTAAATATTCAAGAGAAGTTTGGGTTAAAAAGGATTGGTCATTAAGTTAAACCTTAGAGTTGTACCACTCACCTTGTAATCAAATTTAAGCACTCATTACCTACTTTTAAGAATACTTTTCTTAGAAGTAATGGTTTAAACCTTCTCACTTGTTTTAATATTTTTACTACTTACATATTTAATAGGAATTTCAAGGAAATAATGCCAAAGACTCCCTTGTTTATTGATAAGTCTCTTAGGAACTACTGTGAGAAAAGGCTTAGTTAATTTTAATGACTTAACAAGCATTGCATTTAATGATTCCACCTTGTTAAATTATGTTAGTCATTCGTGAGAAATTATACTATGACTTGGTACCATTGTATGTATATTTGTTAAATCTTTAATTTAGAGCGTTCTTAAGGTTAAATTAAATTAACATGCTGACTTAATCGCAATTTACAAATGATTTCAATGCTAATATAAAATTGTAATTGGCGACCAATTGAAATGTGACTTACTGTCAAATTGTAAATCTATGTAAAATTTACACTGGTTAATTGATATGCAATTAACGTCAATTTAAATCATAGATATTGACCATATAGCCTTGATTAATGGTTGGGTAATTGACGAAGTCATTTTTAGCTTGCGCTTCCTGTTGAGGGTGTTGATGTTTATTATTAATTAATGTTTGTAGTTGGTTGTAAACATTCAATGTGATTGGTTTTGCTCACTGTAAGGGTTCTAGTTGCTTGTGTAATTAATTTTGGGTGTGTTGGGTTGTTTGGATGATTGTCCTTAGCTTAGTAGGCTTGGTCTACTTGTGTTAGGCGGGATGTAGACACCTCCTTGTTCCTCGGAACAGTTGCCAGCCTTGAGATCTTAAATGGTAAAAATTGATGGGAACCTAGGCTTGAGCGTTGCTTATGTGTCCTGGAGGTCCTAACCATTGCAGGGTAGGACGGGCCGGCAGTCATTATTATTCTTCGTCGGTTGAATGTCGTACATTGCTTCCAGGTGCTTGATGTGATTTTATGTTAGGTCGTTATGTTTGTTGTGGCGTGAGTTGCATGCATTGTGTTCGCCGTCGTGTTGCAATGTTGAGTATAATGTCATTACTACCTTCCTACACACACAAAAAAATAAAAATAAAATTGCACTTGTTATGTGAGGTTGTTGTCATAACGAGAAGGCTCGTTCCAGATGACATGGGATAAAACTTTGGGCATGGGGTTCATGTGATGCTGGGGATTGTAGAGTCTTACATATGGGCGCCTTTGTGGTGGGTGAGTTGCACCTTGTCATAAATGCAATTGTTTCCAAGCCCATTTATTTCCATTTTTGTGTTTTTTAGGTTTTCTCTTTGTATTCTCTTTTTATGCTCCAAGAAACTAGTTGAAGGCCACTGTCCTGGTTTGGTGATGAGGTGTGACAATGTCATTCACAAACACTTCACGGAAATGAGAATTTTGGCTCGTGATGAGACCCCCCTTTTTTTAGTTATGAAACCAAGAGCCACTACGCTGGTTCGGTGACTAGATAATGGTAATGTCATACCGCTACATGTCTATGATCATGATAAGCCAGATTGTTATGAGACCTCCTATCCATCAACTAATACCTTGAGTATTTTATTTTATTTTTTGTGGGTCCCCTTTTCTTACTGAGAGGCATTTCACCGCTTTCTCGAGAATCCCTGGGCAATGCATATTGAAGGTTTCGAATTTGGCTCTTAACTCTTGCCAACTACTTTTACCCTCCAGGCCTTCAACTCGTTCTTCCCATGAGGGAAGGTACAACCTTTCATAGTTGAGATTATCCCAATGCCCAAAAGATGGGGATGTGAAGGGAGTAGAGATAGAAAGTGGTAAGTGTGGTGGGAACATACAATGACTCTTCAAGGATCCATCCAATAGAAACCTATCTCAAAGGGGATCAACATAGTAGGGCACCATGTCACCCTCTACAGTTTAAAAAGGAAAGGAGCATAAATTCCAAGAAAACACATGAAATTAAGAAATATTCCATACAACATGTCCAAATGCTTCAAATACCAGAGTGATACATACCATGATACATGGACTCATTACCTCATGGAGAAAGACCCGTTGCCTCCTGGGATCGAGCCGGTGTGATGGAAACTGCTGCTGGCGATGTGTAGACTATATTGAAGAAAAGAGGGGGATTATAGGGCCATGATCAGATCATTTGGCTCTCAGTACTCCATGTCTAGAACCCGTGTGCCTCGAGACATGATATCCTTATTTATCCCTAGGATAGGGGATAATAGGCTCTTCCACATAGGGGGTAGTGTTTATCAGAACACTACTGCTCATCAACTCCTCTATAAGAAATTTCCTTATGAATCCTTGGTGGTTTGAATCCACCAGGTTTGCTTCATGGCTGTAGAAAGAGTGTTTCCCCATCTTTAATGAGTGGGTACCTTCATCATTAAATTGAGTGACCCACTGCACCCATGATAAATCATAAGAGTTTGTCTCTACATCTTCAACAAGTGAATAGACTAAAAAGGTATATGCGATATCTAGTGTAGATTTTCCATCAAAAAACCTTGGGTTTACGGTGTTCTGAGAAGTATTAGGATCAAGGAGAGGTAAATATGTCCCTTCCAACTCATGAAGCAGGTGTTACCTAGATCCATGATGATTGTACACAATACTTGTAGGGTGACTTGCTCTAGTGGTTGGTCGAGTGTGTGCCAGAACCCTCCATATTTTGGCAAGGACTAGATTAGTCGACCATCCAAGGGGTCATCCACTAACTTGTTTTCTAGATGTCACAATCTCTATGTGTCTACCTTGACATCTATAACTGGCGAGGTGACTATCTATCATGAGGTAGTGTCAAATATGAGAATGATAGGCCCAGAACCCTACAAAACTCTAGCATACATCACTTCTTCCATCCAATTTAGCTACTCATGATCACTACATAGTATGAGAGAGATGTGTAATTCCTTCATTCTTAACATGGAGTTGACACATGGCATTTAAAAAAAATATTAATAGAAAAAGTAACATTTCAATGTCCATTTTAAGTAAAATATTTTAATATTTTAATATCAATACAAACATAAATGTATTACTAATAAAAATGGCAGTTGTATGGTTAACACAAGATATAAAAGCGGAATGACTTCATCAAGTAAATACTCATGCAGAGAGGTATTTGGCCAAACATCATAAGAAAGATCTTGTACATAATGGAATACAATATATAATCAGGTGAACATTTCTCGCTTCCCAAATTTCTTTCTGGACGAACCTCCAATATTACGTGTACTCATCCAAATGACCTTCAATTTCGGGATTGTCATGTTGCATTTAAGAGAGTTTATTTTGAAGAATTTATAGAGATGTTTGATTAATTAGCAATTCATATAGAGGGTATGATTGATTCCCTTTTCAAAGAAAGTTTTTTCAATGGTTTACAACAAGAGGAGATTAGAACATAAGTCATGATGGTTTGCCTGGTAACTTGGTTGGAAGCCTCCTAGAGAGATTGACAAGGACAAGTGGTAATAAATGCATAGAAAAAAATGACCATGTTTTATTACTAACCCATGCCCTTGTCTTGTCTCTACACCTAACTCCACTCCTTTTTATTCCTTGAGGGTCTGCAAGTTGTCATCAATGGAAGCAACTAAACATCAATTTCTTAGAGGCAGTTTCAATGACTCATTAGTATGCACAAGATATACCCACTATCCCATTTGATCATCATTGAATTTCATTGAGTCATTAGCACGCACAAGATATATCCACTATCCTATTTGTTGTTATATAATGATTGAATGTTTGACCATTAATTCATTTTATCGATTGTGGGTTTGGCCCATCATCCCTAGTAATTTAATTTCATGCTATGTTATATCTTTTGGGCTCAAAGTCACTGATTTTATTACCTTCAATAAAACCTTCCATCCTTAAATAAAACCCTCTCCCGTTTGACATTATTGTTCTCAATCTTCTCGATCATTGTGGTCAATTTTATATTTATCTTATTAGGAAAATAATGAGTTTCCTGATCTTGTCCTTTGCCTTGTTTTGGAATGGGTAGGCTCTGCAAAGAACCTGCACCTACACCTTCCCCTGCAATATATAGAGCTCATGCTAGAAAATGCTTACATTCAAAGGCCGACACCAGATACATTATTGTTTAAGTTTCCTATCGTAGTTTTCATACTAGCTTGTTTGGAGTTCTCTCCTCCTACTTTTGCCAATAATTTCTCACTGTATGGATCTGATGGTTCATGGTGGATTTGGTATGGATCAATTTGGTTTACCGAGTAAACGAGTAGATCGCTACCTCTAATGCGTTTCGAATTGGCTTATAATGTTTTTCCTATATATGTTTTCAACAATAAAGATTTTGAGGTTAACAAATATGATTATATTCATTAATTAGGGATCTTGATGATTGTAATGAGATTTTCAATTTCCATGCTCGTCATATGAAAATGAACATTATGTGGCCCTACCACTTTCAATTTGGACTATGTATATTACATTCAATCCTCTTTTCATTATGAGAAACCACACGTGTGGTGTTGGCATCAATCCTCTCCATCATAGAGCCCTATCCATCCTATAAACTTCAACAACTTCTGACACCTAATTTCACTAGTGGCCTCCTAGAGATCCCAAGAAGGAAAAGTGGCGGTAAATGCATAAACCGAATGAACATGTTCTATTCCTAACACATGCCCCACTCTTGGCTCTACACCTAACTCCACTCCTTCTTATCCCTTGAGGGTCCACACGTTGTTGTAAATGGCATCAACTAAACAACAACATCTTAGAGGCAATTTCAACAAGTCTCTAGTATGCACAAGATGTACCCACTATCCCATTTGATCATCATTGAAGCTCACCGAGTCACTAGTATGCACAAGATACCAAATGTCCCATCTAATAATCATTAAAGCTATCAGAGGATTTATATGGTATCCAAAAACATTTAAACCTTAACACTATACATAAATCCTCAATACTATAACCTAGTTGGAGTATCTAGTTGCAATTTAATTTATATTTTTTTTCATACATATTACAACTTCTCTTTTGATCATTATTTTAAAACTATTTCTCCATTTCAATAATGGTCAAAATAGAAAATGACCATCACTCTCTAAACCGATTAGGTCCATAACCCTTTAAGACCATTATGGTTTTTAAGTATGTTAAGGTTATGCTATCATGCATAGATGGAGCGTTCAAACCATTATCCTCTTAATTAAAACTATGATTAGGATTAAAAAAATTCATATCAGTTGGATTGAAGATAAAATCTTCACTACTTAATTTGGATCATGCATGAATTCAACGTGTTTGTTTTTTAATTTGAAACATATGATTTCCACACAACATTCATTGCATAGCCAATGGACGATAAAATGGACGCATAATTAGAATGATAGTTCACCATTTTGGATTGGTGATCAAGACAAGTCAAAAGCAAAGGAAAACTACAACATAGAGTAGCATAGTGATTGCAATTGCATTGTCCTTCACCATCTAGAGTCTTCATACATGCTACCCCAAACTCGACAAACATTATGGACCTTTTAGGAACAACAAAGTGAAATGGTTTCTTACATAGAAGTTTGCAAAATAATAGGGAAGTGAACAATACAGTGATAGGTTTCTTATTAAAAAAAATTCAAAGGAAGAATTAAGTGATAGGTTTTTTTGTTTGGAACTATGTAAATTTTCAAAGGTTTCAACTAAAAACTTGTAACTTCATTGTTTTTCAGTAGAATGTCTGAAAATGTATAATATTCACCTCAGAGATAGGTTACAACTAGATATCACTTGTTGATATTAGTGGTGGTTCTCACTTGCCCAATGATAAAACAATGATGGTTCAAACTCGATGATTTTATTATGAAGCTATACTTGAAAAGGAGTAGGAGAAGGGTTAATGGATCAAACTGACTTGCACTTAGTGATTTTATTATGGATCTATACTTTTTTTTTTTTATGTTTAAAACATTTTAATGTCGTGTTTCTCAATATGAGGTATGAGGGAGATGTGTATTTCTTTCCATACTCAACATGGAGTTGACATGTGGCACACACACACACACACACACACATAACCAACTTAAATCTAACTTAACTTTGTATCTATCATGTAGAGAGACTCACATTTAAAAATATATTAATAACAAAAAAATATTTCAATGTTGACCATAAACATAATATTTCAGTGTCCACCATAAATTAAATATTTTTATGGATAAAACATTTAAATGATGTGTTGCTTAGTAGGAAGTAGATGTATAATTCCTTCTGTGCTCAACATGGATTTCGCACATGGCATGTATATATACTTGTGGAAATCCGTTTTAACTTTGAATCTATTATGTGTGGAGAGGGATTAAGTCCCTTGAGGGGAAAACTCTTTTTAGATTAAAAAAAACTCAAGGAAAGGTCTGTACCTATAGAGATATGATCCCTCTTGACCCATGATAAATCTAGAGTCAAGATGGATTTATACTAGTATATATAAGCGCTATATTTATATACAAGTATGTAGGTTTTCATAGTTAGTCACAATGATGCTTGAACTTTCTGGAGATAAACTATGTAAAACTTTTTAGAAACATCCAATGTTTCGAGTGGACGCTCAACCCATTATCAAGGAAAAATCAAGTTAAAAAATGATGAGTAGAGTGTCCACTAGAAACATTGGCTCAAGAAAATTCAAACATCAATATATTTACTTAATAAAAAATAAATCCAATCATTAAACTCTAATTAAAAATAACTCAATTACTATAAAAATTTATTTGAAGTTAAAAAATGTAAAATAGATTGATGTAAGACTTTATGGAAATAAAGTGTGTACAAATTTTGAAGTTTTAAAATGTAAAATAACAAAAAAAATATAAAAACTAAAATCTATAATATATTAAAGGGATTTTTATAGCAAGATTTGCGTCACCCTATGGAAATTTGCTCAGAAGGCCTTTTTCCTATTCCCTATGCATACTTGAATTCCCTTTTTACAGTTCCCAGAGCTAAAAATAATATTTTTCCACATATACGCACCCTAACAGTTATACAGTATGTGTATACGTAGGTTGCACCATTACAACCCGCGTACATCGGGCTTTGTGCCCAAATTAAAAATGGTGTCGGGTTTCCATGACACGTCATGAGATCCATGATACTTGACCTTCCATATACTGGAAACGTTCCAAAACAACTCTTCAGTTCCATTTGAAGGCTATAAATGGGCCCTATCCAAGCTGTGGAAAAGAGGAGAAGAATTCAACTTTGAGAGAAAAATTACTCTAGAGAAATTATTCACTTCATATTGAGTCTGCATCCCTTTATCCTTTTGAGTCTGAACACATTGTTCATCCCCCAAGCTCTTCCCTATTTGATTGAGAACCTCATTGTCTCTCTTATATGAGCTTGCCTTTGGTGGAGGATTGAAGTGGTGGAGGCCCAACTGGAAGGGACTTAGTTTCTTGGTTCCGAACTGTGCCGACACAAAAGTTTGTAATTCATTCACTTCAGCTAATTACATTTTAATAGAAATACTCTTTTCTCGTCCAATTACTGTCTTGCAAATATTTGAATTGTTATTCCATGGGCATATTTGTTATAAATATTGATGGATTATGCTATTGAATGTGCTAACTTTATATATCATCACCATATGCTTGCGTTTCTTGGTTGTTGAGGACAAGGTGCATGTATATCGCTTTGAGTCAAGTGCTCAATGGTGGACTTCATCGAACGTCTGGACAAGGTAGGCTCTTTATCTTGTCTTGTTAGCATAATTTTTTATATAGCATACTTGAGATTAGAGTTGATTTCTGCATTCATTTCCATCTGTTGTGGTTTACCCCATGCCATAGAGATATTTTCCTTGTAACAGAATTGGCGACCATACTGGGGATGAATCTTCTTTTTGGGGTTGGGAGTGTTTTTCTCCTTGGATTGATCTCATTTATATTGAGTTTCTTGTCATCTGATTGCTTGAAAACCTCTGTTCATTTTGAGTCTAAGTTTCTTAGCCTGATCCTTGACCTGTCAGTGTTTTAATACATATACGCGGGTTTTTACCTGTCAGTCGTGTACATATGCGTGATGTCCTTTTGCAAGAGGCGTATATACATGATTTTCTCTTGAAAAATCGCGTCCATCTTTCTTTTGTGCTTGGTTGCTGAGTTTGATGTTTGCTGGGTAATTTTTGATGGTTGTTAAGTCTTCTTAGGTCTCTGTTATGACTGTTAAGTGCCTACAGAGTGATAGGAAACCTTTCTGTGGTTGAAGTTTCGGGCGGTGCCTTTCTCATCATCCTTTTCAATGATTTTCCCCACATCTTGCGTTGGGTGTTTTCTTCTTGATATCCTACTTGGTTTGTTTCTGATTGCATTTAGTAGAATCTTTATATCAAGCTGATGTTCAGTCCTTGCATTTTCATTCTTTTATATTGAAAATAAAAAAATATTAAGCATTTTGCATTGTTGGCATTTGATCTTTTGGGTTCTTATCGTTGATCTTAGTACATGTATGGAAAGATTTCATTTTATTTTGAATTGCAGAATTAAATTGAAAATTGCATTTTGAAAAGCTTATCATATTTGGAATTGAAGTTAGGACTTTGCATTTTATTCATATTCATTTATTTTACTTGTTGAGTCATAACACCATCAGTTTCACTACCGCACCTTTTTGAGTAAGCAAGGCCACTAAAAGCAATGCTGATAATTTAAAATTGATTAGAAACGATTTTATTTTCTAGGGTGCACAAACTAGCTTAGGATTTAGAGCCTTGGATTAAGATTTTGTGAGTAAACTTCTCCAAGGCTATTAAATCAACATATGTGTCTGACTAAGGGAGTGGTGAAATCCATTGTATAATTGGTGACGTCAGGAGGCTCCGCTTAGACCAGAGTTAAGCATGAGGTCGCATGAGGTTGGTTGAGGGTATATCCCCCCAATACCTTCTTAGCGTCAAATATATTTATGGGAATCTATTCGTATATGGGGATCTTTCTAGTACCTTTACCTCTGTGAGAGCCAGTGCTTTTGAGGTTTCGGGATTTGTTGCCTTGCCCATACGGTGGACCTAACTTACGACTCTTTGCCTGCGCATCAGTTATATTGTGGTTTCTTAGTTGCTTGACATAGGTACCACATAGGTTACTTGCAGGGGTTATTTTGCAGGTACCCTTGGTCAGATAAGGGTCATGCAACACACAACCTTTATGGAGGGTTACCTCTCCGGTGGGATCTGACTGACTGGTTGTTAAGCCCATGAGAGCCCTTATAACTGATTCTAATAGATCCGATCTTTTGCAGGGAGTCTCAGGCCCCTCTTGGGCGAGGCATACCTACTTTAGGGCGGAAGGCCCCTTTCAACCACTTTATCCTATTTGTGTGCATATTGTCCTTTTGTTTATTTTGGTGTGCTATTTGATTACTAGTTGGCCTTAGGATTTGTTTTTATGTCTCAAGTCTTGAGTCATCGTGGAGCTAGAACAACTTCCCCATAGGTCTCGCTGCTTGTTATGATTACCATCACATCTTGAGTATTTTCCTTCTAAAAGGTGTAAATTTATCAAATGTGGTACACACACCTCCACTTACCAGACTTGTGATCATACAAGGATGAGTACTGAATCGAGTCAGAAAGATACTAGGAGTCCTTCAACTCCCATACCCACTATAGTTAATGACACTCCTTCGACACCTTCAACCACTATGGTTGTAGTGCTGGAGGTTCCTATCATCACTCCTATCCGTCCTATAGTGAATATTCAACCTATAGCCATGAACCCTTTTGAGTCCCTATGTCACTTGCCGGGCTACAATATTCAGTCCATCCCTACAACCTCTAACCCTTTTTCTTATGGTATGTTGAATTTCACATCGAAATTTTCACCCTCCATCCCAACATCTAATCCAAATACTAGTATTGGACTTGGGGACATGACTCCTTCACATACTTCATTTTCATTTGTTAGTGCTCATATCCCACAAATGACTCCTACAGTTGGAGGCCTTCCTCCTTTTCACCTTAGGTCTAATCCTAGTCCTAATTCTCCTAGATGGAGTGGTCAACCTGGTAGACAAGCTGTTGCTTACGGTCTGTCATTTACACCTAACTCCTTTGTACTGATTTCGACCAACATGTTTGGCATGAGGAATCCATCTATATCCTCCGGATTCACACCTAGAGGAGGTCAGTTTCATACCTTGGGCAACCCCCAACCTGGAGCCACTCCGGTTGGAGGCAATTTTTACAACCCTCATCATAACATTCCTACTGGAATAGTGCCCAGCCAAACCTTCATGAATCAGTTCAGAGAAAGTTATTACAATACCGGACAGGGCCATGGTGCATACCAGAACCCTGGATGGGCTGCGAGTCCTCAACAACACTCTTTCTCGGGAGCTTGGGGCCAAATGCCGCAACCCCGTCTCCCTTTTCTAGCCACTTTCAATCTGCCATACTTGTTTAGATTAATGAATGACCCTGTGTGTCATGATTCGACATGGCCCCTCATCCCCACCAATCTTCCTTCAGATATTATGAAATTCGAAGGCAAGACTGGTGAGGATCCTAATGATCACATCACTACTTTTCACCTTTGGTGCTCTTCGAACTCCCTTAATGACGATTCTATTTGTTTAATATTATTTCAACGCACCCTCATGGGGGTCACTGAGAAATGGTATATAGAGCTACAAGGGGGGACATATGAAACTTTTAATTAGATGGTTTTAGTCTTCCTCAACCACTTCCAATTGACGGTTCGTTACGATGCTGGCATAGAACTTCTGTCGGCCTTCCGTTAGGAAAAAACCACCCATATCTCAGATCACATCCAAGAGAGGCATAGACAGAAGAGGTTGATCAAGGCTTACATACCTTCATAATTCCTGCTAGATTGGTTCCTTAAGTCTCTACAACCTTATATTTCGAAGGATGTTTCTACATCCTGGGTTACATCTAAGGAAGAAGCGATTTTTAAAGCCCAACAATTAGATATTATATATGATCAGTCTAGGATGTTATACGAGATTCTTCCAGACGTACCAAGGTCAAAATATGACCCTAGACAAAATCCCGAGCCTCATGCTGATGGCATTGTAGGCTCTTCCAATGTGAAATTTGCAAACTTGGTGACAAGCTACTTGAAAGGGTTGTCTCTAAACTAGTATGTAGGAGGGACAACTTTATCTGTGTCTGCCACTCCCACTCAGTCGGCAGATGTACATTCTTTGCAATCATCGAACAACCCGAATGGTAACCAACAACCAGGTGGGAATAAAAAGAAAGGACGTGGTAACAATCGTAAGGGTGGGAAGAATAATATTAAACCCAAGGACAATGATAATAATGAGAAGTCGAATAAAAATGCTGGTGAGGGCAAGAAAGAAAGGAAGAAGGTGAAGTTTCCCTGCAAGCTTTGTACATACAATCATCTTATCCACTTGTGCCCCAAACTTGCGGAAGCTGTGAGGCTTTTATCTCTCCCACCTGCTATGCTGACTAATCCTTTTCCACATAATCAACACATGGCCTCAAGCTCCTTGAATGTTGGAAATGCTGTGAGTTGGAGTCAAAACCCACTGACACAAGATGATGACCATCTATGCATCAATATGGTTAAGTCCGAGGTTAATGTAGCCACTTGGTCTCACGATTACATTTCTTCACAGACTGTACTTGGTATAGAGTCTACCCCTCCTTTGGAGATGTCTTTATAGATCAAAAAACCAGAGCCCCCGCCTCATATTCGGAAAGGAGTACTCAAGCACTCTACCCACAATCCTAATGCTAGAGTCGCCCATAATTACTCTATTATTGAGGATCTAGGTCAAACCCCTTGTGTGATGTCGGCTCTGGAGGTACTCCAGACGTGTCCTTCATAGAGGAATGCCTTGTTATCTGCGCTAGGAGTTGTAGTTCCTTGTGGCTCTAAAGTTATCAAATTTGACATCATGGATGTGAAGCCTTGCTTTCCTTACCATGTGGCATTCCAAATCCACTTGGGTTACTCAAAGTATACCATCAAACACAATGTTGTTGATGAAGGCGTTGCAACATGTGTGATGTCCCTGGTCTATTGGAAAGCCCTCGACTCTCTTACCCTTTCCCAATGTCTGAACATGTTGACTGCTTTTGATAGTCATTCTTTCCTCCCTCATGGTATTCTTCCTGCCTTCCCGGTCCAGTTAGGTGGGAAGACGATGGATGTGGATGTCGAGGTGGTTGATGCGCCCCTTGACTATAACTTGTTACTAGGATGGAATTGGATTTATGTTATGACTGCAATTGTATCGTCCATCTTTCGTACTCTTTTCTTTCCTCATGATGGGAATATTGTGACAATCGACTAGTTTTCCTTTGCGTATGCTAGCCCCAATGCATCGGTTGGACCATCGATCCCCATGATCGAAAATTCTCAACCGACAACTGAGAATATCGGTGTCGGGATGTATTCATCCCTTATGGGTAGCTTCGACTTCATGACATCAGTTCATCATATTTACGCCATGTCTAGTAGTTCTGATTCGTCAATGCAGTCCATTCCTTTCCGCACTTCGTATTTTAATGATCCTTGGACCCTACCTTCCTCGACTGCATCTTGTAAAGGTCAGTTACATAATGGAATGGATATGCCACTATCGACAACGAAGATAGCGTATTAGGTTGTTCTTGACTCTTCCATTGATCCGGATCCTGTTACCTCATAGAGGGATGAGGAAGATCTTCTTCTCGAGCCCGTATGGGCCACTTCATCGTCTTGTTCACATGACTGCCTCGACGATACTTTACCCTCGGATGAAGAAATCGTAGAAGCCATGAATGGTTCTAACAGGCCATGGGATGATATGCACCATCACTCTTATTTTCTCCCAGAGCTTTCTAGAATCGAACAAGATGATTTTAGATCTACCTTGAGCGAGATAGTCTATCATGCCATAGTTCCACTTGATACCCAGGACATTTATGACGAAGGAAACATGGAGAGTATCTCTCAATCCTAGAGTTGTCAATCCTAGGAATGCCCCCGCTATTAAGGCAAAGGTAGAAAAAATGCTTAACGCTGGCTTTATCTACTCGGTTCCCTTGACTAAATGGGTATCCAATCCCATTCCTGTGAATAAAAAACAAGGAACCATCCGTGTATGCATGGATTTTCGTGACCTGAATAAGGCCTGTCCCAAAGACAACTTCTCGACACCCTTCATTGATCATATTCTCGATGAATGTGCGGGAAGCGAAGATTTTTCTTTTATGGATGGATTTTCAGGCTATAACCAAATTCAAATTAAGCCCGAGGACCAACATAAGATGACATTTATTTGTCCTTGGGGTACATTCACATATTTAAAGATGCCTTTCGGCCTTAAGAATGTTAGAGTAACCTTCCAACGAGCTATGATCTTCACATTTCACGATCTCAAGAATTTAGTTGAAGACTATCTCGACGATCTTACAGCTCACTCTCGTAAGGGAGTGGATCACTCTAGACACCTTCGACTAGTTTTTGAAAGATGTCACCATTACTACATCCGTTTGAACCATCATAAATGCATCTTTCATGTTAGGTCATGTCAAATTCTAGGATTTTTAGTCTTTGAGACAAGGATCATGGTGTATCTGTTAAAGGTTGAGGCAATGCTTCAATTGCCTCCCCCACATACTATTTGTCAACTTCAAGGTTTACATGGGAAAGCTAAATTTTTACTACGGTTTATAGTGAACTATGACAATATTACTAAGGGTTTCATGCATCTCTTAAAGAAGGACACTCCTTTTATCTGGAATGAGCGAGCCCAGGAATCCTTCAATCCTTTGAAGAAATCCTTGGTATCGATGCCTCTGCTAAAGTCTCCAGACTACAGTAGAGATTACTTGATTTATATCGCCGCATCCGAAGAGATGATTGGTATGGTGTTGGTTCAGGAGGATGATGAGCTCCTTGAGCACATCATTTACTATCTTAGTCGAAAATTAGTTGGCACCGAAATTAAATATTCTCATGTCAAAAATCTAGCTTTGGCTGCCGTCCACAAATTTCAATGATCACGGAACTATATATTGCTTTGAAAAACTACTATGGTTACCGATGTCAATCTACTTCAATATGTCCTTACTCGATGTATCATAGGGGGAAAATACAATAAATGGATTGTCATTTTACAATAATTTGACCTCGATTTCGCTTCTGCGAAGTCCAATAAATCGCTAGTTTTTGCAGAGTTAATATCCAAATTCCCTCGGTTAGATGACAATGTTATTCATGTTGATTCATTTGTGGATGAACACATTTTCCTTGTCTCGTCGTCAGACCCCCGGTATGGATATATTGTTGTCTATCATCAAACTTTGAATTTACCTCAACATCTCTCGAGAGATGACCGACAGTGTATACGATACCAAACTAAGAATTACCTTATCGTCGGCGACACTTTGTCTCGTCAAGGAGTAGATAGTATCTTGCATCGTTGCTTGAATAAAAAAGAAGCTGAGTCTATTCTGAACAACTCCACAGTGGGGCTTGTGGTGGTCATTTATCCGGGCTTGCGACAACCTAGAAATTTTTGCGAGCCGATTATTTTTTGCCATCTGTTTTTAAAGACTGTGTCAAAGTGATTAAGAAGTTTCACCCCTACCGAGTGTTCACTCGGAAGATGCGCTCTCATCCAACCCCTCTCCATCCAGTCGTTACTGTTGGTCCCTTTACCAAGTGGGGGGTGGATTTTGTGGATTGCAACCCAACTTTGGCTGGGGGGAATCGACACATTATCATGGCCATAGACTACTTTACTAAGTAGGCTGAGGTCATGCCTACAGTTAAATCCGATGGTAAGACTGCTTCTTTCTTCGTTCTCAATCAAATTATAGACAGGTTTGGAATCCCGAGTGAGATTGTCACTAATCATGGTAGTCACTTTCAGAACGAAATGATGAAATAATTAGCATTGAAACTGGGGTTTAAACATGGTCATTCTTCCCTTACTACCCCTGGGAAAATGGAAAAGTAGAGGCCGTGAACATGTCTCTCAAGACCATTTTACAAAAAGTTGCCAGCCATAGAAAAATCTGACTGCCATATCATGCTTTATCCAGTACTTTGGGCATACCGAACCTTGGTTAAGACTTCCACCATTTTTTCTCCTTTCCAGTTAGTGCACGATGTGGAGTAGATCCTACCTATTGAATGCGAAATCCATTCTCTTATATTGGCATTTGCAATCCTATCTGACAATTCCAATCTCGAACAATGCCTCGTACACCTAGAGAGTCTAGACGAGCAACGTCGAGACGTCTCCTCGGCTATCGAAGCGAATAAACGACGTGTCAAGGTATAATATGATAAGTTTGTCTATCCTTGACAGTAAACTGAGGGTGACTTGGTCCTTCTGTACAACCAAGCCAAAGAATCATAGGGGGCAGGAAAGTTTAAACCCATGTGGCACGGTCCCTATATCGTGCGACGTGTCTTAGAAAAAGGAGCCTATGAATTAGAAGGTTACGAAGGGAATATGTTGGATGAGCCCAGGAATGGGAACTACTTGAAAAGATATTATACTTAAGCCCCAATATTGGGCATAACTCTTTGTATACTAATGTATTTTAATGTATATATCTTTTCCCTCTTTTTTATCTTTAGCTTGCTTATCGAGTTTTCCCTTGGTTGGCAAATGTCAATGGAGTCTTCGGTCTACTTAAGATTCGTAGATGGGGCCAGTCGTCATACACAGAACTTGGCTTCCGCTGCTTGGGTTGTTTACTCACCCAAGGGTCTACTGGTGTCTTCAGGTGGCGTTTTCCTAGGGCCATCCACGAATAATGTGGCCGAATATAGCACCGTTATATAACTTTTGTGCGATGCCATCTCACATGGTATTCACTCTTTAGAAGTTCGCTTGGACTCCAAGTTAGTAGAATGTCAATTGAACAAAAGTTACCGTGTGTGAGACCCTACTCTACTCCAACGATTCTTATGGGTACGACTTTTGGAATTACATTTTGATTTTATTACTTATCGTCATGTACCTAGAAGTTCTAATTATGTATCTGATCCATATGCTAATTTTGTTTTAGATTGGCATTTGTCACATAAATAAATCAAATAAAACACTTTCATCAATGTACACATTGTAATATAAGTAAAGTCGAAGATTACTGTTTTAATATATTTCATCTCTCTAAAAAATATGGTGTTATAGTACAAAATTGGGGCTCACACCCTCAAAATACATATACGACCGATCATACAATAATCATGACATCTACACCTGTGGCGTCGGATGTGTGTCATGATAACATACTATGGCATTTGAGAGACGCCGAAAGAGTCATACCCAAGCATAGGGCACACCTACCACTTGCCACTGCATCGCCTCCTGCAGATCCTCTACCTGAACCATGGGAATCCTTTGCGTCAAACGAGACAGGTTGCCTTGCACATTTTGAAGCACTCTATCAGCATCCCCTCCCACTGGCTCATCCCCCCGGTGCCTCCGTCGATGTCGTGGAAGTTTGTCCAACTGTTGTAGACCCAGGTCTGCGTCATGTTAGAGTCCTATAGTTCATAGTATCAAATGGTGATTGAATATTTTTCTTTCAGTGATTTTATATTGTAAATAATATTACATTCTGCAAATGATTTCCAAAAGTAAAAGAAAAATATAAAAAAATAATGTAAATGAAAAGACGGTAGCAAAGAAAAGAAAAGAAAAAAGGAGAAAAAAAAGAAAAAAAGAAAACCCCATGAAAAGAAAAATAAGTGTGAAATTGCTGCAAATTTGAATGCCACATTCCTAGATCCTTGTTTTAATCATACAGTTTAATCATGATCAAACAATTTTCAATTTCTGTTGTTAGGTTAGAGAATAATTTTATCCAAACTTTTTAATCTTGGATAAAATAGTTAGGTAGAGGAAGAAATTAATCCAAATGTTTACACTGGATTAATTAGTTAGATGCATAGGATAGAATATAGGTTAGATAAATTTTCCCTTCAGAGAAAATTAAACAAGGTATGCACATTAAAATGCACCCTAAGTTGATGAAAATAAGTTAGATTAGTATAGGAAAAATAAAATGAGAATGTAAAGGTTTCAAAAGAAAATATTTTCCTTTATGGCACATATGTTTTAACCAAAGTTGGAAAATTGACAAGATCGTTTGTCTTGTAGCGCATAAATTCCGCACAGATCTTCCTTGACGACATTATTCCTTTTCCCAATCGACGACCCTCATTTGTTTTCACCCCCCCCCGACCTACATACCTTTATCAATGGAGGGGGTCTGAAAAGTTCTTTTTCACCATCCCGACCCCACCTAACGTGGCATTCCCTCATCGTTTTGGATCCCCCCCTTCGACCATCACAAACCACCTACTACCCCCTCTGAAATCCTCCTAACTCACTCCCGATACCACCCATTCCCTTGCTACTCCACCTCTCTCTACACGACACCTGTCCCCACACCTCCTATCTGTTAGCCAATTAAATCCTTCCCTATGACCGTTAGTTGTCCCGTAACAGTCCTGCGCCCTAACATATATCCATGCACATACAAAAACCCCCCGTTCCCCCCCCTGTTACACTATTTGCTGATTGAGAACCCATGAAGACCGAGCAAAGCTTACTACCAGACTACCACTGCCATCACTTACCTTCAACTGGCGATCTATTTTCCCGGTACTTACAACATTTCTAACCTATTCTATTGCTAGTTTTTCAATTATGGCTCCCAAAGCCAAGTTTGTCGATGCCTCTGAAAATCCAATGGTTCCCCCTCTAATTGACCTTGACCACATTCCTCTGGCAGACATGGATTATAAAGTTGTAGAGCCTAAGTGTAAATTCGATTTATTCAAATTACACTTCTGGATGAAGGATAATTTACTTTACTAGAGTGACAAAATTGGACTCTGGGAATCCAATTTACCCCTCTACAAGTTTCCCCATACTTACCCTTTCCCTGAATTCATCCTTAAATGCCAAGCTATTTATCTTCCAAGCCAAAGAGCCATTGCATCTCACAATGGTGAAATTCTGTTTACAATTACTCCTGAGACCATTAACCAAGTAGACTAAGATTACAAAAAAGGACATTTTTTGGCATTAAGTTGTAATTGCATATTATTCTCTTTCTTGCAATATTGAGCCTATTGTCGGTTCTCGATTTTGCATTATAATCCTATCACCTTAGTAGTTTGCATCATCAACCAAGAAGAGCTTTGTTTATATCCTTTGCAGCTTGACACCCTATACCCAAGAGGAAACATTCCCCTAAGTGTCCATGTCCTACATGCACCTCCTTGCATTGAGCATAGGCATGTTCCACTGCTGGAACTATTTGCTTACTTGCGACACTTGCTTCCTCCTTTGTATCATAGCATTCATTTGACTATGAAAAACTAAAAAACAACAGACGAGAAAATAATATTATCTTATATTGGAAACAACCATGTCGCCTTTGAACAGAGCACAAACTTTTGAGTCCACTTGTCATCAAAATTTTGGGTTTAGCATGACTTTAAGAAGCTAAGCTCGTTACTTAGAGTTTACTCCCATGACTAGTTACTCTTCCAATCCCTATGGAGAGTTTGATTGGTGCCTCCTGCATCACAAAGTTTCATTATTGAATCTATGCTGCCAGAGTCTTCCATATGTCTCATGCTCCTGTTCAAAGGATGTCTATCAACATGTGTTGACCATTCCTCAGAACTCTTGACTTTGCTTGTCGGCCATACCCTTAGTGCGTCTCAGAGTTACCTGAAGTTGTATTCCTATTGTGCACCTTGGTCCTACTTTCATCATTGGTAGGTAACCTTGAACCCAACAGTCGACATTTCATTATTGGTCACTGACTGGGGGGTTTCCCTTATGTTCAACGAAAAGAAATCTATTCACACATTTGGATTCATGCAGTGTCTTGGATGCCATTATCCTTATTGGTGGTTTCCTCGCCTTTGTCAACAGTTTTCCTTATTGGCTGCTATTCAAAGGGTCTTTTTTGTGTACTGCTTGCATCTGGCACATGTGAAAGATGCACAGGTTTGTTGGTTCATGAACATGTTCTTCATCCGATTTCCTCCAAATCATCAAGCTCCTTCTTTGTACCTCATGCTGAATGATGAGAGATGCCTCAATGCTCTCCTTTCAGCGGGTCTCCTTCCGTCGACTTCAACCCATCTTTTCTGGAAACGAGACCCAGAGTCCTATGAGTACCTAGAGGCTTGCATTCATTAGTGGTAGGTTCTCTCTCCATCGACAGTTAGGAATACATCAATTTCTCCTAATCAATGGATTCTTCAAGTGTTCAAACTCAACTCCTTTATTCACGCTTGTAAGAATGTACTCGGTGCCTTGATACCTACTTTCATTATCGGTAGGTTGTCTCACGTTTTTTAACTGTATACCTTAATGACCAGTATTCAAACGAAGTCTCATTTTGTTCGACCTCAACTCCTTTATTCACATAATGTAGACTTGCACCTTTGGTGGATCGTGTAGAATACCCGAAGACATCAGTTCGTAGTCACAACTTTCCTGAGTTGTTGCTATCTTTCATTGGACTAGTACCCATGTGACTTCAGTGACCATGGGAGATCAGATTGTAATCCATCGTATACATATATCTTAAGATTGATTTTGAGGCTAGTTTTACTAGGCCTTGTTCGTGACTAGGACAACCTTTGGCATGTAGCAACCTTTCTATTGCCTATTCATGGCCATGAAAAACTATTTGGTATATTTTCACATGAATTTGCAGTGTAATTCAAATTGGCAGCCATGTGCACAAAGTCAGTATAGATTGTAATATTCTCATGAGCAACTAGTTCATCCAGCTGGGTCTCCATTTTTCCACTTCTGGGTATTATAATGTATTTTGGCCATCGCAGATACTCCTCTAACCTCACACATTAGGGGGCATCTGTTATAGCAAGATTCTCCTCACCCTATGCAAATTTGATCAGAAGGCCTTTTTCCATTTCCCTATGCAGACTTGAAGTCCATTTTTGCAGTTCCCAGAGCTAAAAACAATATTTTTCCACATATACGTGCTTTAACAGTTATATAGTATGCGTGTACACAGGTCTCACCATTACAACCCGTGTACATCAAGTTTTGTGCCCAAATTAAAAAAATAGTGTCAGGTTTCCATGTCACGTCATGAGATCCATGATCCTTAACCTTCCGTGTATTGGAAATGTTTCAACTCGACCCTTCAGTTCCATTTGAAGGCTATAAATGGGCCCTATCCAAGCTGTGAAAAAGAGGAGAAGAATTAAACTTTGAGAGAAAAGTTACTCTGGAGAAATTATTCACTTCATATTGAGTCTGCATTCCTTTATCCTTTTAAGTCTGAACACATTGTTCAACCCTCAAGCTCTTCCCTATTTGATTGAGAACCTCATTGTCTCTCTTATATGAGCTTGCCTTTGGTGGAGGATTGAAGTGGTGGAGGCCCAACTGGAAGGGACTTAGTTTCTCGGTTCCGAACCTTGCCGACACGAAAGTTTGTAATTCATTCACTTATGCTGATTACATTTTAATAGAAATACTCTTTTCTCGTCCAATTAATGTCTTGCAAATATTTGAATTGATATTCTATGGTCATATTTGTTATGAATATTGATGGACTATGCTATTGAATGTGCTAACTTTATATATCATCACCATATGCTTGCGTTTCTTGGTTATTGAAGACAAGGTGTAGGTATATTGCTTTTAGTCAAGTGCTCAATGGTGGACTTCATCGAATGTCTGGATGAGGTAGGCTCTTTATCTTGTCTTGTTAGCATATTTGTTTATATAGAATACTTGAGATTAGAGTTGATTTCTGTAATCATTTTTATCTGCTGTGATTTACCTCATGCCATAGAGAGATTTTCCTCGTAACATAGATCGTTTCAATTAATTTAAGATCAACATGATGAACACATGAGCTTCTCTCTTTTCAAAGTTATTTGATGATATAATTATAGAGTGAGATGATGTTAGATGAATTTAAAATTTGAATTGTAAAATTTTATTGTATACTTTCAATTTGTATATAACTTTTAGTATATTAAATTAATTAAATATTTTATAAAAATGAAAAAAATTATTATTAAAAGTAGTTATTAAAATATTTTTTTAAATTTAATCATATTTAAAATAATATATTTTAAAATCCGTTCAAAAAGTATTTCTTGTAATCATATTAAAAAATATATATATTTTAAAATCCGTTCAAAACATATTTCAACTTTTAATTTAAAACAAAATTAAAAAGTAGATATCAAATCTTCATCAAAATCATTAAGAATGAAAAACTAATGACTAAATTTGAAATTAATTAAACAAATTTCTCTTTCAAATATTACAATT